>JAFVLL020030224.1:0-12376 GCA_021397915.2 Tor tambroides | reverse complement strand
TAATTAAAAATGAAATAAAAATATTCCTTTTTTTTTTTTTTTTTTTGCAATTATGCTCAATTTTATTTCGATTTTTAGCAGTTATGCTAGTGGTAAAGTGGTACACTTTTGGGTGGACAGAAATTGTAACCACCAGTATTTTCTTCTGTGTGTTCTGAATAATCACTCTTGGATTGAATTGCACTACTGCTTGAGTTGAACACCAATATAATACTGACATATGATGGATTTTAGTGTTGAGTGAATATAACACCAGTTTTTACAAACCTAAATGAGAGTTTGACCTTCATCTATGTATTCTAGCACAGCTGACTCAAGCAGCTCAATATCTGCATCATGATTTCAAATCAGCATGCAGAAGTTCACATGAAGCCATACTGAAATGTCATTTACAGTACATCTCTTTTACTGTCACAGACGAGGTGCTCGACTCCGTCACCCATCAATAACCTCATATGATGAATCCGAGCATGTTTCATAATAATAATCAGAGCGAGGTCCAGCTAGGGTCAGTGGCCAAAAGCCCTGAAGAACTGCCGCAGCAAAACGCACTCATGCAAAAAATGGATATCCACAGAGAACGCGCAATACATTACGGCCACCACTGAGAGAGATGGGCTTCCTCGTGCACCACGATCAATACACGCATCAGAATTCACCGCCGCTTCTGCTGCTTTGTTTCGGGTGTAATGAGAGGTCGCAGTGCAGTATGGGTAATGAACAAGCTTCAGACACACAGACACACACACATACATACAAACATATATATGTGTATATATATATATACACGCATACATACAAGCATGTACTGGCGATACGGAGCACCAGGTCAAGTAGTGTGCTGATCAGTGAAGGGAGATCTCCCCCCCTCCTCTATATAAGGCACTGTTTTTAAAATGCAGCACATCGGTTTCTGAAAAAGGCAAATACTCCAAATGTGTGATGAAACATTGCCACCCGATTAAACGGTGCATCCGTGCGGAAATGCAGACCAAACGTGCGCTGTGCTTCTGCAGCTCTATCAAGTAATAAACTGCACAAGTCCCTTGATCCATTCAGATTTGACTCAGAATTTTGTGTTATACAATTTTGTGTTATACTGTTATTATTTATATTAAATATTGGGGAATATAAATCGCTTTCATAGAGGTTGTTCAAAATGAAAATGCATAAAGTAAACATAGAACAATTTCAAGGACTATTCTTGACAATGAAAGCGGATAGTTCACCCAAAATTCAAATTGTGTCATCATTTACTCACTCTCTGTTAAACACAAAAGAATTGAAGAATATTTTGAAGAATGTTGCCAACTGAACAGCAGCTGGTAGAAATTGACTTCCATAGTACAGAAAAAAATACCATGCAAGCCAATGGCTACCGGCAACTGTTTGGTTACAAAGATAACCAAGTTCAAAATAACTTCTCTAAACTCAAACTGAACAGTTGCCGGTAGCCATTGGCTTAAATAGTATGGCGGGAAAAAACTATGGAAGTTAATGACTACCAGCAACTGTTTGGTTATACCAACATTCTTCAAAATATCTTCTTTTGTGTTTGACAGAAGAAAAAAAATCAAGCAGGTTTGATACAACAAAGTGGGCAACGATGAGAGAATTTTCATTTTTGGGTGAACTATCCTTTTAAGCACATTATTTTCTCACTTTTGCGGTGAAACATGACCTGAATATGTTTTTCACAAGATTATGAACCAATGCTGTGCTGCGTCTGACAGTGAATTAGTGTGATAAGCACACGTCATTAATCTTGATCGCCTGTCATGGCAGGTTTAATTATGAGGGAGGGACGAGTCACTAAACAAGAGCTTCGTCAACTAAACATACCGTTTCCTTTCATTTCACATCTGAAGTGCTGCGCACTCAGTCACTAACTTACCAGCAGCTCTTACAGGGATCAAGCTCTCGGGTTTCTGGGTTCATGCACACGTCAGGTTGAGCGATTGTCCGAGTCATTGATCCTCTTCAGTCCACTGCTATAGAGACATAAATGAGACACATTCACAATGTGCATTACTGAGAAAGTGCTTGAAAGCATCTCTGCAATTCCGATTATTGCTATTAGCATAATAAAGGTCTAAAATAGAATTTGATGTTGGCATGTTTAATCTAATAAAAATACTACTATTTTATGCTACTGAGTACTATAAAAATATACTATTCAGTATTGTGCCAAAATATTTATGATCAACATTTTCTTTACTTTTGTTCCATATGTCACCTTGTCACAATGCATTCTGGTATTGTCTTCTCCAAATGCAATGAAATGAGGAAACTTAGAAGGTTATATTTGCATAACAATGTTGCTTAACTTCTTCCACAGCCTTCATGACCAAAGTACATCTATGATGCCTTAAAATGGTCCCTACATAAGCAGCTCACTGGAACAGAACATGATTAAAAGACTAGTTCACCCTAAAATGAAAACCTGCGGAAAATGTGCTCACCCTCAGGCCATCCAAGATGTAGAGGAGTTTGTTTCTTCATCAGATTTGGAGAAATGTAGCATTCCATTACTTGCTCACCAATGGATCCTCTGCAGTGAATGGGTGCCGTCAGAATGAGAGTCCAAACAGCAGATTAAAAACATCACAACAATCCACAAGTAATCCACATCAGTCCAGTCCATCAGTTAACATCTTGAGAAGACAAAAACTGCGTGTTTGTAAGAAACAAATCTAGACTATCATTAAGACAATTTTAACTACAAACCGTTGCTTCCAGCTAAAATATTAGTCCATAATCCATAATAACACTTCCTCCAGTGAAAAAGTCCATCTCCTGTTGTCCTCTCACCTCAAAATGCTCCTACATATTTGTTCAGAACTGTTCTGGCTTGTAAACAGTCTTTGATCTGTGCAGAATTCTCTCCTGGTTCAGACCAGACCACATTTTCACTGGAGGAAGCATCATTATGGATTATGCTTTTTGGCGGAAACAACGGCTTGAAGTTAAAAAATGTCTTAAAGACGGATTTGTTTCTTACAAACGCATCTTTTCACTTCACAAGATGTTAATGATGAACTGGAGTGGTGTGGATTACTCGTGGATTATTGTGATGTTTTTATCAGCTGTTTGGACTCTCATTCTGACGGCACCCATTCACTGCACAGGATCCATTGCTGAGCAAGTCATGTAATGCTAGTTTTCTCCAAATCTGATGAAGAAACAAACTCATCTACATCTTGGATGGCCTGTGAGAGAGTAAATTCTCAGCAAGCTTTCAATTTTGGGTGAATTATGCCTTTAAAGACCCTATGCCATCAGATTAGTTTCGTATTCATTTTCAGAATCTGTACAGGGTTGATAATGAAATTCCATCATAATTTGTAACCAACCCTAATGGGATCCAATAAACATCCTCTGAGAATCTGCCAAGAGTCAAATCAGATCCTGCTGGATAAGCAGGACCGGTGCCAGATTATGAGAAACACTCCATTAGTAATCCATCAATCCTTTGGGATTTTTTGACTGTTAATTAATTAACCAGAGAACATGATGATTAAACATTGAGCTGAAAGTTGTTTCTTCTATAAATTGTTTTAAGCTTTTTATCCTCAGTAAACGAGTGTGTGTTGATTCTGTCTGACAGGTGGTGTGTTTCTCGGCTCTCCATAACCAGCCCAGAAAAATCATCCTTTATTCAGTGCGAGAAAGAAAAGATTCAGCAGAAGACAAGTGACCCAATTACCACGTAATGGACTCTGGGTGGTCTTTTAGGTGACATATGGAAGTCATTCCTGCAGACGGAGGGATAACACTTCAAAGAAATCACCAGACATCCACCTGAATCACAGACACAGAACTCATAACCACATCTGATAGAATGACACTCATTTCACTCACATTTGATATAATTAGAATATAATGAATCATGGCTGGATATTATAATGAATCAGATCCAGCGGTTCTCGCCATTTTAAAGTAAAAATCAGATGGTATAGCATGATTGAAATATTCATATATAATGCTTCTGTATATACGCCAAAAATGATGACATTACCACAGTAAAGATCTAAAACATGGTATTATTATGGTACCAAACCACCCAAAAACATTGTAATGCAACGAGACTGCAATAAATACCATGGCACTGAATGATTACAGGTATTAGTATAGTACTCATACATATACTATGAAGATGGTAATACTGTAGTAAATGCCAAAAATATGGCATAATTATAGAATCAAGCATGGTAGTGTGGAATATTTTATAGTACTGTATGATAACCAATATAGAATGAAGTATTTCAAGATACTGTTAAGCATATGATGGTATTACCATGGTAAATGCCAAAATAACATGGTAATGCCATCATACTCTTCTGTCACCCTATGATTTAAGACTTGACTTTGAGCTGTGAGGTTGTGTATAACTTCTGTGAGAATAATCAGAGACGTTTCAAACGGTTTAGCCTCACTAAACCCTGAGGATACTTGAGGAGTCACTATCTCCTCAGTCGAGTGGCGGGTAATCGCTTATGTTGATTCCAGAGCTCAGCTGAGCTTGATTTATGACGGACCTGCAGCAATAAATCTCCAAGGATCCGTTCGTTTTTCCTGTGTGACATCCAGGACATCAGCGACAGCACGACTGAGCCCAAAGACGTTTACTGTCTGCTGTGGGACGGGGAGATAATTAGCTCCAGTCAGCTGCCTATGTAGGGAGTATTTTAAGGGAGGAGTCATAGGTGGAGTCTCGACACAAAGGCTGAAAAATGATGAAGCTGCCTTCTAGGATACCTTCTTTTGGACACATCAGTTAGCACTTAAATTATTAAATTATCACAGAATAGTATATTTTATGTATACAATATATAAAACCATTATACAATATTCATTTAATATTGAACATTATATACACACACACACACACACACACACACACACACACACAGTGTGTACACACATATGAAATTGAATGTATGAATAAATAAAATATGCATTCAATACTGAAAATATAAACTCCCAAATTATATATAATAATATACTATATATTGTGGGTGTGTGTTTATACACACACACACACACACACACACACACACACACACACATAAATACAATCACCATTATTTCATTCAATATTTAGTGAAAAGTAATAAAAAAAAAACAGTAAAAAAAAAAAAAAAATCAATTAATATGGACAATTTCACCCAATATTTCCATGGTGTGTAATCATGTTTTAATTTCGCTAGCTTTAACATGCTCAACAAGTGCTAAACTTTGCCAAGCACCGCCTCCTTTGGTTACTGTTGCCAAGTCAGACAATTTTGACATAATATCTCATGGGGATGATATTAGAAATGAGGCATAATTAACATACATGAGTTCACCTGCGGTTATTGGATGACCTTTGGATCTGCTGCTTCTGCTGATAGTCATACAAGCAGCTCAGCAACCATGAACAGTGTTAAATAAGTTATGGATGTCCTGCTCTGGTTGAAGGACCTCTAAAACATCATCTGAGAGCTGATAGGACCTTTGAAAGAAGCATGATGAATAATGAATGGACAATACGGCTAACTCAAGTTATTAAACACAAAGTTTCAGATTACCTGTTTCCTCCACACGTGACCTGAGATTGATATCATCATGGTTTGAGGTGTTTGATCACATCACTAACTAGAAACTCCAGCACTCAAAAAGATGCAGAAGTGAACAAATGTTGAACTTGTTTTGCAGAAATCATCTGCAATATCAACTTTTATAAACGAGTTTGAGTCAGTGTTGCCGTGAAAGCGGCTTCATTTGAGTCGAGCGCGTATCCTGAACGTCATTATCACCATCATCAGTGCAAATTAAGTGTAGAGCAACACATCAGTGGGAAATCTGAATAAAACATGCAGCCTGATTAGATGCCTTAAAACCTGTGACGTGCAGGGTAATCAGGCCTCGGTCACCACCATATAAACATAATGCTGCTTCATATCCTTCCGATCCGCGTGTTATCATCCACCATGCCAAGGTCATGATAATGTGTGCATTTAATTGCTGATACACTTGATTATGTGCGAAATATTGAGGGGGTAAATTGGAGTGCGCTGCTTTGCATTTTAAAAGGTTCCTCCTGCTGTTCATGAGCCCATTAAAGTTCGTCATATTGATTCGAGCGGGTTTATAGTTTAGTGCAGAAACATTTTCTCTCTCCCCTGAGAACTGAAAGATTAATCCATTGCAAACAAATTACTTTCTTTAAGTGATCCTTAGAAATGATACTTTTTAAAGGAATATAACAAGCTCAATACAAGTTAAACTACAGTATAGGCCTACTTAATTTCCAGATTGTAAAAAAATAAAGGCAAACATAAAATGAATATATAAATTCATAAATTATACATGATTATCTATAATGTTGATATATAAAATTATACAATACAAAAACCTGTTCTATATATGCATACACATTGAATATATAACTTCATAAAGTATATATGATTACAATATATGTGTAATGTTGATATATGTCAAATAAAAATAATTACATAAATTACATAATTATAAAAATAATTATAATTTTTTTTTTAAATTACAAATTATATATGATTATTAATGTACATAATGTTAATAAAAAAATAAAAAAATCTCTCAGTCTGTAAGCAAATAAAAGCATCATATACAGAAATCATTTACACTGCAAGGGGTTTCATGGGGATAAACAATTAGACCAGTTTATATCCAGCACATATTGATGAAAATGTAAAATACATGGTTTAAAAAAATATAAGCACAAAACTTCAACATTATTAATCTGATACTAGAGTGATAAAATCACATCCTGACCTGAACTCCTTTCATGATAAACCAGCAAATCCAGTAACTTTTACATGCAAAATCCACCACAAAACCAGATGTTCATATACCTAGAAAAGAAGAGCCGTGAAAAAAATGACCATTTAGATACTTTACAGCTCAAATAACACACATTTGTGCAGGTGCTTTAACACAAACACAACCCCTTCATAGACTTCCACTGAAAATGCATTAATGTAAAACATTTTTCCAGTTTTTAGAGACGAGCGAAATCATTTTGTGTGGTGATTGACAGCTTGTCACCAATGCAGTGCACAGAGTTTAAGTTGATCTGAATGTGGTACCTTCCATTTCGTGTTTCTGAGCAACTTAGAGCAGCATTCAAAATCTGTCAACAAATATGATTTCATATTTGCCTGGACGATTGCACACTGACACAGCTGGATGAATGTAAACAGTCCGTCATCTTATGATGCCATTCCACATTCATTCATCTGAATCACACTGAACGTGTCTGAATGCACTGATTCTGTGCTTCCTTTTCCATATTGTACGCCTGTAAAACACGCACCAGTACAAATATATATATGCCTATGTGAATTACAAGAGTGTAGAATTTAGTAGGAACGCTCAATATCCAGCGACTGCTAAAATAGCTGTCCCTACTAGCAATAATTATGATCAAACAATTACATATATGTAATTTCAGCTGCATCTGAATTAGGTCATACCTTTGATATTACCTGAGAAGTTAAAGTAAATATGCTGGAAAAACCATGCAATTTAAGGACGTAACTTACATTTAATACATGCAGAGTAGCCGAAGTATTTAAAACATACGAGCACAGTTCAGTTAAATAATAATGTTTACCCTCTTTAACTTTTGTTAATGGAGTGTTTCACTAGTTAGCAGTAAACCCTCACCTGAATATGATCGCATTTGTGGATGTCTTCGACGTAGCTATCTTTGGAATGGAAATATAGATATTTTATTTTTAGCCTATATCATACTTTTTTGCTTATTTCAATTAATCTCATAAAAATAGCAAGCTAAGCTAACAATATTGTATAAACATGGTTTAAGAACAGACAAAATGATTCACTGATTGAGTCATTCACGCTAGAACTGCTCCGACTGATTCAAATTCAAACTCGTGACTTCTATCATTCATTTCAAGCAATTCACTAGCAAAAACCAGTTCAAAAAAGCCATTCGTTTTCGAATTTCGACACTGCTTGAAATGATTTTAAAAAGCACGTAGTGATAGGTGAAACTTCATAATCTGTTAAAACATTGCGTTGATCGCTGTTTCAAAGTGCTCCAATCGGATCATGTATCATTTGATTCAGACTGGGACTTCAAAACAAGTATCGTGAAACATTTGAATGAGCTTGTAACGTGAATTATTAGGATTGGATATTTGGAGTGGGTTCGCAAATCATTTGATTTAGATCGGAAATTCAATGCTGGCTCGCAAATCATTAGATTCAGATCGGGGCTTCGGAGAGCAGATTGCGAATCATTAAATGATTGAACTTCAGAGCAGATTCGTGAATCATCTGATTCGGTGGGCACATCGCGAATCAGTGTTTTCTGGCATATTGATTACCATTTGTATAACCACATTTTTGCTACAAACACTATGTTAAAACTATGGTTAGTGAAGCGAATCATTTGATTTAGATCGGAACTTCAGAGCATGTATCGCAAATCATTTTTTCTTTCTTTCTTTCTTACTAAACAGTACAAAACATCAAACCATTAAGGCAGTACAGTTGAAAGAGAAAAGAAAGAAAGAGAGAAAGAAAGAAAATATACAGAGATACAAATCCCTTAAAAAATTAACCATGGTTTTATTACAATTAATGTGTAGTAAACATGTTTTGTTTTTTGGTATACTGATTACCATTTGTATAATCACAGTTGTACAACTACATATACCATGGTAAAACTATGGTTAGTGTAGCAAAACCATGGTTAATTACTGTGGTTTGGTGTTTTTTATAAACCATGGTTTAATTTATGGTATACCATTTTTTTTTTAAACATGGTTAATTTTCAGAAGGGATGTAGGTTAACAAAAAATGAAATAAATTTACACCTTTAGAGGAAACAAAGGATGTGAAATTTAACTAGCAGGAAACACAAATTAAGTCATATTTTCCTATATTCTCTTTCGAGCAGTCAAACAATCCAAAGAAACCATCTATCTTCAGAACAGAAAGAAAGATCACTTACAAAGTAAGATTAGATGAACATTAAAAATTGTCTGACTTGTAATTGCGTATACTAGGCTTTTTGTGAAATTTGGAGTAACTCCTGTTGCTTGACCTCTTTGTATTTAAAAAGGTCTGCTACTATGTCCCTACCAATGTCAAAATCAAACATATGCCCTTGGGGAATTATTTGAATAATAAACAGTAAAACAATGTGTAAAGATGTAGCTGTAACTATGGAGACAATAATTACTGGTGTGAGTTTGATTGAAAATATGTGATGTCGGGCCTCGGCAGTTTTGATTTAAACCGCCTCTGTATTTACACGTACAATTTTCCAGGGATTTTGACTGTAAATTGAAATGACCTGACTCGGAGCAGAAAGTTTTCCTTCCGTAGCAAATTTAAAGCGTCAAAATAACATCACACATTTGATTACAGATGTAATTAATATGGCTATAAAATGTGTTTTGGGATCATCAGCACATTGACGGGTGACATTAGGAGTGAATTTATACTGATGCTGCAGAGAAATGAGACTGAGTCTGTCTATCGATCTGAAATTACAGTTACAGTGGATCCATTTCTTTGGAATTTTTATTTAATCTGCTTCTACAATTTTAAATTGCAATTCTATATGATAGATAGATAGATAGATAGATAGATAGATAGATAGATAGATAGAGATAAATGGATAGACAGATGATAGAAAGACAGATGGATAGACAGATAAATGGATAGACAGACAAAAAGACAGATGGATAGACAGAGATAAATGGATAGACAGACAGACAGGAGGATAGTCAGACGGACAAAAAGCCAGACCAATAGATGGATAAACGTTCAGAAGGATAGATAGACTGAAAGACGGATAGACAGACAGACAGACAGATAGATGGATAAACAGTCAGATGGATAGACAGACAGAGGCTGCGTTTACACTTGGCATTAACATGCGATCACCATGATCCGCTCAAGCAGATCGGATCGTCAGTCAATCAGAACACAGCGCATTTACACTTGGCAACATCAGCTGACTTCTCTATCTTGATAACCGATCGGATCTGTCGTTCCCGTGCAATGTTTAAATAAGTCTTCAGATAATGGCCCTAGTGCAAAGTTGACCTGAAGTGGTGGGTTTTCTTTTGAAAACCATTTTCAGTCGCGGGACATTTTACAAATCAAAACAAGTATACGAGTCTCACTAGCATTCCACAGCCTGTTCTCCGTGTTTCTTCTGACAGTTTGGGGGGGGGGGGGGGGGGGGGGGGTTTGCGTGATGTCAACCTGCTAATGTAGACACAATGGCTGGATTGCGTTTACATTACACTGAGATCCGATCACAATGGGTCCTCGACTACCTCTGGACCAGGACACGCTGATCGGATAACATTCCGATCAGAAGCGCGTTTACACTTGTCTTTTTAATGTGTATGTGAACAACATCCGGATACAGGTCGTATGTTAATGCCAAGTGTAAACGCAGCCAGACAGACAGATAGACAGACAGACAGACGGAAGAACAGATAGATGGATAGATAGATGGATAAACGGTCAGACGGATAGACAGACAGATGGACAGACAGAAAGAAAGACGGACAGACAGACAGATGGATAGACAGACAGACAGACAGACAGAGAGGTTTGTTCTGCAGTGACCCACATTTGTGTGGCTGTCTCTGAGATTGTGTCTGTCTGTTTCTCATCATGTATTCTGCAGGTGAAGCTGCTCTTCATCAGGTCTCTGGTTCTTATGTGTTCTTCCCCTGAGTCTGCGTGATTCAGTCAGAGCGTTCAGCCATCTGCTCTGCGGAGAACAGCAGACAGAGCAGAAACACAGAGACCAGCAGAGACACACACACACACACGTCTCTCAGGAAAGGTGACCCTCAGCTCACAGCTGAAATATGACATTTGAAAATAAAAGATGTGATCAGTATTAGTGTCACAGAGGTAAACAAACAGCTCAGCAGATGTGTGTTTCTCCTCATGCTGTCTGTAGTAACTAACAAGACAAAACTCAGACTGTGTTATTGCATTTGCTGATGTATTATTAATAATCCTTTGTGCAGAGCAGGATATTAATAATCAATAATATAAGAACTGCCGTTAACACTCATGTGCTGAGAATATATCAGATGAATATTACTCACTGTAACTCAGTAAACCACCTGCCTCCTTCTGGCTATGGAATAAATCAATCAATAAGACCTGTGAAGAACTGAAAAGTTGCAATTGAATGATGCCACAAAGTCTCCACAAAGAGACAGCTGGTGCAACATCAACAAACACATCTTCACAGATGTGAGCTGTAAATAAAATTCATTCTTGTGTTTGTTCTCAACGGCTTTGGCTGTCAGTTACCTATTTTTGTTGTTGCTGTTTGTTACAGAAGCAGCTGAAATTACTCAGATGTCACTGAGTGAAACCCACAGCAAAAAACTTCTCTTCATGATGTCTGCAAAATCATCTGTGACTTAAAAATGAGTGAATCTTACAAAATCCACCTTGAAAATTTCCAGACTGTATTTCACCACCAAATCAAGAGAAAAACATGATCATATTTTGCCTACTAGAAAATGCCTGTTTTTCATCCTTTGTAGAGGCTGCAAGTTGTTCTTTTGATTTTGGGGTGAAATCAGTAGAAATCTTGTAGGATTCTCATGCTGATGTTGACTTTGAGATTTAAGATGCTCGTGGCTGTGATTTTTTTTCAGTCATATCACAGTCACTTAGTCATAATCGGTGTTTTTCTCCATCAGCGTCGCTCAGCCTCACAGCTTGTTATTACACGTCATTTCTTTCAAATCGCATCAAAGGCATAAGCATTTCAGAAAAGAAAACTCCAGCTGCGTCCAGAGAGTGTCAGAAAGCGTGTGGGAACGTTTCAGTGTTTTGTTTTTCACACACGACTGACAGAGACGCTTTGTTCACGTATGATCCTGTGGATAGTGTGCTGCTGCAGTATTTGACAACATGATTTAGCGTCACTCACTTTTGACCAAAACAACAGAAAAAACACAAAAAACATTCTTGAAGGAAAAGTTCACCCAAAACTGAACATTTGATGAAATTTTACTCACCCTCAGGCCATCCAAAATGTAGATGAGTTTGTTTCTTCATTAGATTTGGAAAAATGTATCTTTCCCTCACTTACTCACCAATGGATCCTGTGCAGTGAATGGGTGCCGTCAGAATGAGAGTCCAAACAGCTGATAAAAACATCACAATAATCCACAAGTAATCCACACCACTCCAGCCCATCAGTTAACATCTTAAGAAGACAATATCTGCATGTTTGTATGAGGCGCCACGTAGGATTTAAATCAAACTTCGCTTGTCAATACGTACATAAAACACGTGCATATACACCTATAAATTACTCACATATACA
>JAFVLL020030223.1:41173-54479 GCA_021397915.2 Tor tambroides | reverse complement strand
CCATGTAAAAACAAAGCATAGTAATAATTATCAATTATCTTATTTGATCAGTAACTATAACCAATATTTGGCACATTTTTAGAGCCATAGACAGTGGTCCTTTTCATACTTTAGGTTAAAAGATGATTTACAACAAATGCTATAATACATGAATTCTAACAATACACATAAGCCTAAAAGTGACATGAACGTATATTTTGTCACTGGACATTAGTAATACTATTAAATAAGAATAACATTCAGTAAAATCAAGTTTCATTTTAAGAAATGTATATTAATAGAAAATAAATCTCTTGCTTCACTGGTTAATGCAGGTCTCTCCATCTTTGATGAAGGCTGAATCCATCCAGTCACACTAATATCTGCAAGTAGAACAAAAGAAAAATGTTATTTTTGTCAGAACTGTTCAGTCTGAAATTGTTTGTTTTTCATTGATTGTTATGAGTTACACTACCGTTCAAAAATTTGGTGTCAGTAAGATTTTTGTATTCGGTAAGGATCCATTAAATTGACCAAAATGACAGTAAAGACATAAAAATGTTACCAAAGATTTCAAACTTTCTATTAATCAAAGAATCCTGAAAAATGTTTCACAGTTGCCACAGAAATTAAATGGCACAACTGTTTTCAATATTTATTAATAAGAAATATTTATTGAGCACCACACCAGCATATTAGAATGATTTCTGAAGGAACATGTGACACTAGAGACTGGAGTAATGGCTGCTCAAAATTCAACTTTGTCATCACAGGCATAAATTACATTTTAAAATATATTAAAACAGAAAACAGTTTATTTAAACTGTAGCCTAATAATATTTCACAATATTACTGCTTTTACTGTATTTTTGATCAAATAAATGCAGCCTTGGTGAGCATAATAGACTTCTTTCTTAAAATCTTACTGTGCTCAAACTTTTCAACAGTAGTCAATGTTATGCTGAAAAGCTGAAATAATAATTGTTTATTATCATTATTGTGTTTTATTTTTTAAATTGTACTAGACTAATATGTTGAAAACAATTACTGGTTTTGTGAGTCTGTCATTGACAACCAGCAGAGGGTAGTAAGTGACCAAACATCTTATTCTTGGGTATTTGATGAGAAGTTGTCTTAAAATAGGAACACTAGACTTTCTTTATCACACTACATAACAGTTAAAATGTGTACATTGTACATAAACTATCAGTCATAATCAATATGGGGTGTTTTAAAGCTCCTCTCATACCTGTAGTAATTTGGTTTAAAGGGTCCGTTCTTATTCAGGCCCATATATTTGGCCTGTTCATCTGACAGCTCTGTAAGATGAGCATCGAAGTTGGGTAGGTGCAAGCTGGCCACATATTCATCTGAAACACACACATGCACATACATGATTTATCACAGTTAATGCACATAACTGCTTTATTTGAGTTGCAGTAGTGATTGGTTCTTACCCATCTTCTTGGGAAGCAGGTAGACATCCTGTTTGTAGCGACCTTCTGGTGCATTATACAGCTCTATCAGGGCCAAAGCCTATCATTAAGACAAAGAGCACAACAGCCTGCGATTAGAGATGTTAAATCAGGCATAATAAATATACAGCTGTGCAGCAGCACTCAGAACCACTAATATAACTGGATAAAATGTCATCTGTACAGAGGGTATAGACGCACTTCAGCTAAAACCCAAATCATGACAGGTTAAATTACCTGGGTTGTGGCTGTGATTGATAGCACAAATGAGGGGACTGTTGAGCAGCTCAGGTTTAAAAGCCGGCCCTGAAAAACACCACACAAATAACTGAGATTTACTGTGATCCACCAGGAGAGCACACAAAGGACAAAGATCTATTAAGGAAAACTAAGGCTTTTCATAAATCACAATATATTATTTTTTCACAAAAAAAAAGGGTTTGATTGATAGAAGAAAATGTTTTTGATATTAACTACATGTCAGTGCCTTTTTAGCATTAAGAATTAAATTCTTATTTTTATTTGATTATTTTCACTTTTTAATTGGAACTTTGATGCAAACCAAAACATGACAATACATAGCATCAAGTGCATAAGCTGCGTTAAAAAGGAAAACTAATAGACTTATATTATATTTTTTTAAATATATACTCCTGTTCAAAGTTTAGGGACAGTAGGATTTTTTAAAATGTTTTTGAAAAAGGACGTCTCTAGTGCTCACCAAAATGGCATTTATTTTCTGTAAAAACAGTAATATTGTGAAATATTATTAATTTTTTATGTGAATGTAATTTAAAATTCCTTTGATGGCAAAGCTGAATTTTCATCAGCCATTACTCTAGGATCAGTTTTTCAGTATCATATGATCCTTCAAAAATAATTTGAATCATTTAATGCTGATTTGTCACTCAAAAAACACTTCTTATTAACACTGTTGAAAACAGTAGTGCTGCTTAATATTTTTGTAAAAAAAAAAAGAAAAAAAGATTGTAACATTACAAACTTCTTTAGAGTCACTTTTGATTAATGTAATGCATCATTGCTGAATATAAATACTGATTTCTTTAAAAAAAAATCTTACTGACACCAAACTTGTGAATGTTATTATTATATAAAATATAACTATACATTATTTGACTGTGTATTATTTAATTTTTTAACATTTATAAACACACATGTATATTATTGCATCAATTTGTGGCATTGCTCTATAACAGTAAAACAACTAAATTCTTCATTGTATTGTGTCTAACAACTTGCTAGTTTTGACTTGTTCAGGACACATCCTGCACTGTTTTGATTCTTTGTGTCTAAATAACATCAAGCAGTCTTAAACTCCGATTGCCATACAAATATGACAAATATGTTTACTGTTGCATAAAAAGTAGAGTCCATCCGTCATATCACTGGCACTCATTCATGAAAAAAAGAGAAGAAGGAAATACCTCTGCCAGTAAAATCACGCGTTTCCCGTCAGGCCAGATGACGTGGTCGACCTGTGAGCGCACCCTCTCCCAGGTGAGCTCTGGAGTCCTCAGACTCGCCTGGAACAGAAACAACAGACACACATGAGCGCACACAAACTAACACTCGCTTTCACTTCTGTCCAGTACAGACTGATAAACCTGCAAAGCTAAAACACACACACACACACACACACATATGCATTCACTATGAACACCATCAGCGCACTTCACTTTGTTGTCGGAAACATGCCGCTAAGAGGCTTTCAGGTTGATTAAGTGTCCCTGCTGCTCATGGAACATCTACAGCTGTTGAAGTAAAAAATTATTTCCCTGGACTACATTCACTAATAAAGTACACTACAGCAGGGGCAAATGGAGCCTCCTCATAAATAACACAAAATATTTTCAACAGTTAGAGATGAATGTGAGGGAAGATTGAGACTCACTCACCACATCAATCTCAGTGTTGGAATGGCCCATATTACAGACAATACAGCCGTTCTTCATTCGATCCAAGTGCTCCCTGGTCACAACATTTTTGTTCCCTGTAGAAACATTAGAGACATTTCTTCAGGAATCTACAGGAAACCTCAATACACATTATTTGTGAATGAATGAATGAATGAATGAATGAATGAATGAGGCATTTATATAGTGCTTTATTGTGTATTGCTGTACACCCAAAGCGCTTTACAGTCATGAGGGGGTGCATACTAATTATAATTTGTCTTCATTTTCCTTAATAAAATTAGCAAGTTTATTGAGTACAATGTTAAGTTCCAGAAGTAAAAATCTCTTTTTTTCATAGGGCAACATAATTTTGACAATAACTTTATTCAAACCATTAAAGACAGACCTACTGTGATATTCAATTTTACTACTAGATTGATGGTACATGCTTATGTTCAAGCTGCTAACCATTTTTTAAATAATCATGTGAAATTCTTGTTGGAAAACGACATTACCCATGATTCTGCAAAGTAAGCTTTCCACCAATCTGAGAATCACAAGCAGCAAATCAAGCCAAAAGAGCACTTTATGACATTAACAAGTGAATTTCCCTACACTCTCAAAATGAAATGACTCCTTGAAGGTACATGCTAATAGTGCAGATCAAGCTGCTGTTCAGTTAACAAACTCAATGTTAAAGATCACAGAATGGCTAAAACATAATTGCTTACAATTAAATTTATCAAAAACTGTATGCATGTTTTTCAGTAAATCTAAAAGCTGCCGTGCAGAGCCTGATGTAGTCATAGATGGGGAGAGACTACAGGTTGTCTCAGATTTTAAATATCTGGGTGTACATATTGATAGCAATCTTACTTTTAGATCACATATCAAGAAGGTTTGCAATAACATTAAGTTCAACTTGGCAAATTTTAGATATGCCCGTAGCTGCATGTCAACTAAGGCTGCGAAGATGTTTATGCATTCAATGATCTTTTCACATATTACTTATTGTTTGACAACCTGGTCACAAGCAAGTAATACTTCTCTCAAACCAATGCTCTCTCTATATAAACAAACTTTGAAAGTTTTAGATAAGAAATCCATATACCATCATCACTGTGATATTTTAAAGAAATATATTAAGTTGGGAAAATTTGATTGTATATTTGGATCTTTGTCTTATGTATAAAATTAAACATGGACTAGCTCCTCCTGTATTGAACCAGTTTGTAAACGTAGCACCAAATGGTTACAGATTAACAAGAATTGCAGTAAGAGGTGATTGTATAGTCCCTTTAAGAAAAAGTGTATTTAGTCAAAGAGTGTTTTCAGTTAGGGCTGCTCGTAAGTGGAATTCCATCCAATTTAATATTACAAATCTTAATACTTATCCCTCTTTTAAGTTTCAATTAAAGAAGTGGTTACTTGAGAGTCAGTACTGTCAACATTAATTTTAAAAGTTAAATTCTATTGTCTTCCTGTCTTGTTTGTTTTACTAGTTGAGCATTTGTAGGCTGTATACATGAGGTTGTTTGTTTGAGTACTGCTTGAATGATTACTGCTACTGTTACTTGTCTGTATGCTTAAATTGTCTTTGCCTGTATATTGATATTATGGATTAGTGATACATTGGTTATTTTGTTTGACTGTTGGATTATGTATGTGATTGAGTGAGCTGGTATTGATTTGTTGGTACAAATCAATGGATGTTAATTTTTTAGGATTTGTGTAATTTTTATATGTATTTTGAAGTAGGTATTTGTTGTTTTGATTAATGTGTTGTATTTTTAGGGTGACAATTTTACCATCAGTCCAGGGACTGCAGATGCAAAGTAGCCTTCTGGCTAATTCTGGCACATTGTACATTTATGTATTATTGATGTGCATTGTCCCTGTCAAATAAACCTGAAATAAAAAAAAAAAAAATTAAAAAAAAGGGACAGTTCACCCAAAAATTCTGTCATTAATTACTCACCTTCATGTCGTTCCAAACCCATAAAACCTTTGATCATCTTCAGAACACAAATTAAGATATTTTTGTTAAATTCCGAGAGCTTTCTGACCCTGCATAGACAGCAATGCAACTGACACATTCAAGGCCCAGAGAGTTAGTGAGAACATCATTAAAATAGTCCATGTGACATCAGTGGTTCAACCGTAATGTTATGAAGATACAAGAATATTTTTTGTGTGCAAAGAAAACAAAAATAACGACTTTATTCAACAATTTCTTCTCTTCCCTGTCATTATTTTTGACTTTTTAATGATGTCCTTACTACCTCTCTGGGCCTTGAATGTGGTAGTGTCCTTGCTGTCTATGCAGGATCAGAAAGCTCTCGGATTTAATAAAAAATACCTTAATTTGTGTTCCGAAGATGAATGTAGGTCTTGTGGGTTTGGAACGGCATGAGAGTTAGTAATTAATGACAGAATTTTCATTTTTGGGTGAACTATCCCTTTAAATATCTGTATTTCTATATATTTGCATTTATGAATTTTTAGAGACATTTATTCTTATATATTTATCCATCATTATTAATTTGATTATATCATTCTAAATGCTTAATGGAATAGTTTTTCCCCTAATTAAAGCATACAGTCTTTAATATATCTTAATGTTTTACCTTTTTTTTTTTTTTGCCTGATTTTCAAATATTAGTTTGCTTTAAATGAAAGTTTGCAATGTTGTTATTCACCACAAAGCTGGTTGGTTACCTCTTTAACAATGACTTGTTAAAAATCCCTTTGGGGAAAAATACAGACGTGGTCAGAATTGTTGGTACCCTTGATAAATATGATCATAGAAGGCTCTGAAAATAAACCTGCATTGTTAATCCTTTTGATCTTTTATTTAAAAAATTCACAAAAATCTAACCTTTCATTGAAGAATAATAATTTAAAATGGGAGGAAATATCATTAAGTCAAGTCAAGTCAAGTCACTATTATTTGTATAGTGCTTTTAACAATGCAAATTGTGTCAAAGCAGCTTTACATCAGCTTGATATAAAGCTGGGTGGCTTTATATCAGCTTTACAGCTTTACATTATGAAATAAATGCTTTTCTCTAATACACATTGGCCACAATTAACGGTACCCTTTTATTCAATACTTCTTGAAACCTCTATTTGTCAGTTTAACAGCTCTACATTTTCTCCTATAATGCCTGATGAGGTTAGAGAACACCTGACAAGAGATCAGAGAACATTCCTTCATCCAGAATCTCTCCAGATCCTTTAGACTCCCAGCTCCATGACGGTGCTTCTTCTCTTCAGTTCACCCCACTCATTTTCTATAGGGTCCAGGTCAGGGAACTGAAATGGCCACAGGAAGGAGAAGCTTGGTTTTGTGCTCTGTGACCCATTTTTGAGGTTTGTGTTTGGATTATTGTACGGTTGGAAGATCCAAACATGGCCCATTATAAGATTTCTAACAGAGTCAGTCACTTATTGATTTTTTTATCTGTTGGTATTTGATAGAATCCATGATGCCATGTGTCTAAACAAGATGTCCAGGACCTCCAGCAGAAATATAGGCCCACAACATCAAAAATACAGCAGTATATTTCATTGTACACATAGGGTACTTTTTATCCCTGTGTTCACCAAACCCATCTTGAGCATTTGCTGCTAAAAAGCTAATTTTTTAGTTTGACTGGATAATTTTATGTTCATAATCACCCTGGAGTGCTCAAAATTGTAAATATGAATGGGAATATACTTCAGAGATATTTTACTCATAAGAATTTCTAGGGGTACCAATAATTGTGTCCAACGTGTATTTGAGAAAAACATTTATTTCATAATGATATTTCCCCCCATATTCAATTGTTTTAGTTCTATGAAAGGTTAGATTTTTGTGATTGTTTAAAATAAAAGATCAAAAGGATTAATAATGCAGGTTTATTTTCAGAGCCTTCTTTGATCATATTTACCAAGGGTGCCAACAATTCTGACCACGTCTGTAAATGGGACTTATACTTCTGGAACTAGACTACTAAAGAAATGGATGCACACTGTTGAACTCTATTAAGAAAAAATATCAAATAAGGAACAAAAACATATTAACCAAATCTTTCCATGCTTAAAAATATTAATATTTCAAATTAATAATAATAATAATTTTATATTACATTTAAAATGATTACATTTATTAATAAATAAACTTAAATTTAAAATAAAGCTGTGCCTTTGACAAGCAGAGACCATGCAGCACTCATCTAAACCTCAACAGATCTTTACTATGTTTTTACACAAATCCTTTATCTCTTGCTGAGCAATTATTATTTTTCCCAGACTACTACAGACTACTACAGCTGTCAAAGGGCGAACCGTTTCACAGCAACTCAATGCAAGGGCATCTGGGAGGATGTGTTGTGCTGATAAGAACCGCATGGAACAGAGGAAATGGATTTGAAAGTGGAAGCGAGCCAACTGTAACCAGACGTACCCGTGCAGGTGATAACCATGTCCATTTGGCGAACCACCTCATTTAGCTTCACCACTCTGAAGCCATCCATACTATGAGGGAGATAAAAACAAATCAAACTGGTATCTCAGGTCTTTACACAGACAGTGAGGGAAAATGTGTTTAAATATTCTTGATAAATAAGCACTTCAGCTTATTCACAGGCTTCCTGTGTAAATACTTCCCACGGCCATGTGTTTGGCTAATATAGGGAGCTTATATTATTTGTGGAAGTCTCTGAGAGACTAGTTTACACAAATTGTTTGCTAAAAAAAACTAATAAAAAACTAATAAAAACTGCTCTGTTAATTCTAAGGAAACTTTATAACTTTTTTTTTTAAATATAATGGCAATAAATATAAAAAGTTGGTGATAATTAATTTTTTCATTGTGCATTTAAGGTTTTTTTAGTTTTTTATTTATATTTTTGTTTTGTAGTCTATATGAAATCTGTAACAAAAGATTACAAAACTGACTTATAATATAAATTATACACATTTAAAAGTACAGTCTGTCTTCAAGGAAAATAGGCCATAATATTGATGACTCATCTTCCACTACAAAGATTTTTTATCCAATCAGATGGTCTCAAATGAGAACAGCTCACCTCTTGCTATTAACTGAAATAAAAATAAATTTTATAAAGCTAATAAAAAATATCAAAATCACAACAAAATTGCTAAAACCTAAACTAAAAATGTAAAAATTAAAGCCAATTCAAAATATTAATTAATACTATATGAATAATACTAATATAGTGCACATGGTGTTTGATTTAAATTTAGCTTATTTTTGTGGGTGTGTTTATCTTACCAAGCTTGAAGAGCACAAATAGGGTCAATCTCTGTCACACACACAATGGCTCCAAGCGCTTTCAGAGCTGAACAGCAACCTTTTCCCACCTACACCGGAATCAATACAAGAATGAAAATAAAACACACAGAAATGTTCTTAAAATATCTGTGCTTGTAGTAAATAAGGTCTGGCAATTTAGAGCTTATTTTTTGCATTATGCAGATTATCTTTGGGGCATTTTGCAAAAGCGCAGATGTTGACTGACCTCTCCATAACCACAAACCACCACCTGCTTCCCACCAAACATCACATCTGTCGTTCTCTTCAGACTAAGAAGAAAGAGGAAGTCAACTGTGATTATACTCTTCCTTAGATAAGCTTTATTCATCCTTGGTAAGAGGTCAGAGAAGATATACTATATATTAAAAAAAGAATATCTCAGCATTGCAGGTGTCTTACCCGTCCAAGATGGACTCCCTGCAGCAGTACAGATTATCAAACTTCTGCTTGGTGACAGAATCATTGACATTCATTGCGGGGACGCAAAGCTTGCCAGCTTTGGAGAGTTGGTACAGCCTAACAGAATGAATAAAAACAGACACATTTGATTCAAACATAAATATGTTGTTCAATAGGGTTGTCAATTCATTAAAATATACAGTTGTGATTAATCTCATTATTTTAATCATATACAGATTAATAATAGAATATACATAAAATAAATAAGGATTTGTGTCATTGTGTTAGGTTATTGGTGTGGATAACAAAATACATATAATAAAAATAAAATAACATTTTATGCACTTGGCAGATGCGTTTATCCAAAGCAAAGCAACTAGCAAACACTGCATTCAAGATATACACTTAAAAACAAAACAAAAGGGTGTACACCCTTACCTGTGTACACCTGTAACGCTCTCCTCCACGATCCCACGTACTTTCTTAAAGACACTGGGATACTTCTTATACACCCAGTGGGTCAGATCACCCCCATCATCTAGGATCTGTGAGAAAATGTATCATGATTACTAGTATTACTAGTACACTAAGTACAAAACAGCAATAGAATTATGCTATTCACATAAAGTGTAAACAGATGTAATATGCAGCTTGTACAATGGGTAAATGTTGGGTAAAGTTAGTGAAATTAATCTTTGCCAACAAGGTGGGTTATTTGCACTCAGTGTAAACAGACACTGCCCACTGCTTCAGCTCTTTTAATATCACTAGATATTAAGCGCAGAACATTATACCATGTTTGCCTGCCAGCCTTCCACATTGACACAGCGATCAATGCACCACCAGAAGTCATCTTCTGATTCACCTTTCCAGGCAAAAACGGAAACACCTTTAAAGGGCACAAAATAAACAAAATGTAAGTCCAGAATATATGGGCAAATCGAACCAGGTTGGAATTGGTAGTTCAGACAACAGTAAGGTGGACTGTTTACCGATCTCTGCCAAAGCTGCGGCCACTTCATTCTGAGTGGAGTAAATGTTACAGGCAGTCCAGCGACACTGAGCACCCAGTGCCACAAGTGTCTCGATCAGGACCTGAAAGAAACCAGCACAGCACATCAAAAAGTTGGGAAGGCAAACTAAGAGTAACAAAGTGTGTATTTACATTTATTCATACTAAGATATGAACACACGTAAGCAAATACACATTGTGAGCACTGTGATTTATTTATATGAAAATAAAAAATCTGTTGTACTAAAAGTAACTAAGGTATTTGATATTCAATTTTTTTAATTAGCTGGGTCTTTTAATAGCGACAAAGCTGGTACAGGGTATTTCAGTATTATTCATATAATTTTATAGTATTTATATTTTGAACTCACTTTTATTTTAATATTTTCAGTTTTCATTTTAAATTTTATGATTAGTGTTTGTTTTAGTCATTTTGCTATGCTCTTATGTAGTAACTTTAGTGCTTGTCAAGGCAACATCTCCCTGTAAGTTTTTTATTTAAATTTTAATGTAATATTTATCTATATTTTTTATTTCTGCTTTTTTTAATTAATAAAAATATTTAGAATAGTTTTAGTTAACAGTGATAACACTGAACTCCTAACAATACATAGGTATAGGGAGTAGGGTATCCAATTAATAGACAATACAGAACATCATTTATTAAAAGCAGTTAAGATGTACACTAAATTTAAATAAACAAAATGTGACCCTGGACCACAAAACCAGTCATAAGGGTAAATTTTTTAAAATTGAGATTTATACATCATCTGAAAGCTGAATAAATAAGCTTTCCATTGATGTATGGTTTGTTATGATAGGACAATATTTGGCCAAGATACAACTATTTGAAAATCTGGAATCTGAGGGTGCAAGAAAATCAAAATATTGAGAAAAAAAAAAGTTGTCCAAATGAAGTTCTTAGCAATGCATATTAAAAATCAAAAATTAAGTTTTGATATATTTACAGTAGGAAATTTACAAAATATATTCATGGAACATGATCTTTACTTAATGTCCTAATGATTTTTGGCATAAAAGAAAAATCAATAATTTTGACCCATACAGTGTATTTCTGGCTATTGCTAAAAAAATATACCCCAGCGACTTAAGACTGGTTTTGTGGTCCAGGGTCACATATTAACTCAAAATTCACTTATTCAATATATTGCCCTGGGCTGCGTTTCCCAAAAGCATCATAAGCCTAAGTTGATTGTAGCTCCATTGGTTTCAATGGGTCCTCTATGTACTTAAACTTATGATGCTTTTGGGAAACGCAGCCCTGGTCAATATACTGGTCTGGTCAGCTGGTAATTTCAGTAAATCAAAATGTCTTGCAAATCAGGTCCTAAAAGTGCTGTGAGTACAGCTAACTTTATTATTCATCCAAACAAACCATAGAAATGTGTAAATATTTTGTGTTAGAGTTCAAGACAAGTTGTAGAAGAAGTGTGTGTTTGAATTAGTGAAGCCCTGAGGAGAACCTACTGCAGTTTGTGCAGTGATGTGAGTGCATCCAACCACTTTAGCCCCAGCGAGGGGTTTCTCCCCCTGGGCTCGCTTCCGCAGGGAAATGAGTGCAGACATATCTGTGGATGTGATAGAAACAACAGTTTGGAGATGAGATAACTTCTTTTATTATGGAAGGCAGAGTTCAAACCAAGTCCTGGAAAACACAGACAAAAATCTTATTGCATGAAAAATGGGGAAACATTTAAAAGAATAGTTCAGCCACAAATTAAACTCCTGTTAGCATTTGCTAACACTCACGTTGTTTGAAATCTTAAGATTCTGAAGACTCAATGCAAATACAGTACTGTCATGATGACAACTCTCAGAGAGTTTAGCATGGTAATACAGCAATGTTGATGAGTTTGGTCTTGGAGGAATAGATCTGCTACACTGCTGCAGAGACTACTACAAGCAATACATCCAAAGACATGCTGCTGTGAGCATGTAGGAAATACTGCTGCCGCACACATAAAATATATGAAATTACCCCATAGCAGATCTATACAGGTGGAGCTGGGGAAGGTGGAGGGATTCTGAAGCATGCTGCTACAGCTACAGCAAGCACTAGCTAAGTATTTGAATGTTCAGCAGCAAGCTCATTGGCTGCTGATGTGAAAAGAAACCAATTAGCTGCGCCATGTGAATAATGATGTGATTATATCAGACTGAGTTAGAACCTATCGTCTGTGCCATTTACAGTTTCATGACAGAACTTAAGGTAGACTGAAGTTTTCAAGCTTCCAAAAAGGACACAAAAGCATCATAAAAGCATCACTAAAATGGTCTATATGAATCATGCACAATATTCCAAGTAGCTTTGTTCTTATTCACCGATTACTGCAGGATCATTGAGTCAGTGAGTTGAACATTTCTGTCTTTTTAAAACAAAGCTATTGCTTCAGGAGACTTATTTCCCATTCTTTTTACTGACATTCAAAAGCTCTCTGAAATTTCTGATTTTGTGTTCTGCAGAAGAAAGTCATATAGACATATATAACTAAACGATGATATGCTTTTCATTTTTGAGTGAACTATTCCTTTAAGTATATATGTATTGTATAGCTGGCACTGAGATCTTAACCCAGTTAAAAACATGAAACCATTCAATTAAATGGAGAACAATGACTGTTCCTGACAGCAGCAGCTGTTACCAAACCTTGTTAATTTGACAGCACACACCTACATTTGTGTTCAACAGATGTCCTGAGTCAACAATTCTTTACTAAACCAATAAAATTAATTATCAAAACTTGACAAAACATGACAAACCAGTTGAGAATCAATGCTGTAATTGTTATGTACGCAAACAATCTTGATCTATCAAACAGCAACAAGAAAGTTTCCACTAAGCACAAGTGTGAAGATAACCAGTTACAGAGTACTAAGCATAAAAGGTGAGTCTCCTAACCTTGCTCAGCGATCTCGATCTCCCGCCGTCCAAACTCAGCTTGCTTGATGTTCTTGACGCAGAAGTCGCTGCTACCCTTTGAGTTGACCTGGCTTTTCTCACGAGGAGACGTCTCATCATCCGAACTGTCAGTATACGAGGCCGCTACAAGAGCACGGATACAGATTTTAGTGGAGTTAACCCCAATGCATGCATTTATTCATTTTTGCAATAAAACAAAAAAACCTTCCTCTGATCTTAAGAAATTACTTTGCAATTCTGTTTCAGCAGTCTGCTGTTTTT
>JAFVLL020030223.1:0-41073 GCA_021397915.2 Tor tambroides | reverse complement strand
CTCCCCACCCAGGTGAGTGTCTCCTGCTGTGGCTTTCACTTCAAAGATCCCATCCTCAATGGTCAGGATGGAGACATCAAAAGTTCCTCCACCCAGGTCAAAAATCAGGACGTTCCTCTCTCCTCTCCTGCCCTTGTCCAGCCCGTAGGCGATGGCAGCCGCTGTGGGCTCATTGATAATTCGCAGCACGTTCAATCCGGCGATCACCCCCGCGTCTTTGGTCGCTTGCCTCTGAGAATCGTTAAAGTACGCTGGGACCGTGATGACAGCGTTATTGACCCTCTGACCCAGGTAGGCCTCGGCGATCTCTCTCATTTTGACTAGGACCATGGATGAGATCTCCTCAGGGTAGAATGTCTTGGTCTCTCCTTTGTACTCCACTTCAACTTTTGGTTTGCCGTCTTCGGAGATGACCTTGAAGGGCCAAAGCTTCATGTCAGACTGGACCACTGGATCGTTAAACTTTCTACCAATCAGTCGTTTGGCATCAAATATTGTGTTGTTGGGGTTCATGGCGACCTGGTTCTTGGCAGCATCTCCAATGAGTCTTTCTGTGTCTGTGAAGGCAACGTAGCTTGGAGTGGTTCTGTTCCCTTGATCATTAGCAATGATTTCCACCTTGCCATGCTGGAATACCCCCACACAGGAATAAGTGGTTCCCAGATCAATGCCAATAGACACACCTTTAGACATCTTGATTATCAATAATTAAATATCACCTGCAATACAAAGACAAATAAATGAATGAATGTGTAAATAAATAAATAAAATCTTGAGTTATTTAATAATAAAATTAATATTTATATAATTATTCAAATAATTCAATGATTCATAATTAAATATATTTATACCCAAATATATTAAAGTAGTCTCTTAATATTAGACTTATGAAACAACTTGTTTAATCATTTTTAAAATTCTTTCAAGTTTATAGCTATATTTTAAATATATTTGTGTATAAAATATACAACATATATAAAATATATTTTAAAGTTAACTCCAAGAGTCACTTACAGGTCTTGTGAGTTTCTTCTAGCGCTTCAGAGAGCGGACTCTTCAGGTTGCTTGAGTTGTCTTTTCTCGACTGCCTCGACCTGAGCGACACTGAGAGTTTTATACTTCCCATGCTGCTTCTAGAAAGACTAGACTTCTCTTGACTCTGGCGGTAACTTTAGAGGTTGACTGAGTCCTGAAGTTTCCAGGCGCGCACTGATGATCTAGTACATACTGCAAAGAAACATCTGCTCCAAATATAGAAACAGAATACGCTGGTAGAATAGTGATTACTATGTAACAGGTGGGTGGGGCTAGACGGTGTTTCGAAATAATGTGTATTTTTATTTGAGCTGATTTTAAAACTGCTCGTTACTGTTATTATTCGTAAATATATTGTTTACAGCCTTGTCCTATATAGTTTTCCGACAGCTTTGTCTTATGATTGCTGTTACATTTATTAGCGGTGGCCATGATGGACCAATCATAGTCGTTTGTGATTACTGCATGTGAATTGCAATATATTTCATAAACAATTCTGGGCGGATTTATACTGATATTTAAATTATTCGAAATATTTATATATTTAAATGATTAATTTTTAGTCTACAGTTCAAAATACACCAATTAAACGGGGTCAAGAGCGAACTGGCATTTTGGGCCACCAGATGCAGTTTTTTCCTTATAAAAAAACATTAATTGCCATCATTTTCCCGCCCAGATTCCTTGTACACACGGCTATCTCTAATCGTAAAAAGCAATGTTGTTGCATTGGTGTTAACATAAAATATAACACGCTTCCTACACAATGGTAGAAAAGCCTTTGTGGTATTAATAGCATAAATAGGAGTCAAAATACATATTGTGACAGCAAGATCTTTAATGCAGGGATTCGATGACATCACACATCTGACAAATGATGTATGCAAAGGTAAATCACAAAGTGCAGATGAGGCAAATATTCAAATGACAGCATTCACAGTGATATTTGCTTAAGACATTTGCAGTCCCTTAGAGATGGTGATCAAGATATGTGTGCTTCTTGCTGAGTCTAGCTGGCTATGTGTGGGTATGCTGGGGGTCAATAATATTCTGCAAAAGTCTCACAGAATATCCCAGAATCTCATTTCAACTGTGGTTACATTTATTTTCATCTAAAATTGGCCTAAATAACATATAATGGTCTACGTTATTTTAGAAGAATTTGTAAAAGGCCACAGAGATGATGGAAGTGTGTGAGAACGTGAAAGGGAAAAGAATCCCTATTGGTGACACAATTCATAAAATCCCCCAAGCGGGATATATTTAGCAGCATGTGCTGCCGGGTCATGGAAGTTTCTGCACACAGTGGTGTGTATCATATTGCCAGAACACTCTAGCTTTTAGCAGTAATACACAGTACATTCATTCAAAAAAAGCTTTTATATTTTCTTGTGCAAGAGCGATAAATCAGGAATATTATGCTGAGTCTGAAATTTTTATATTAAAAAGCCACAAAGACAATTTTTTGGTCATGAACGATTGAGTGTAGCGTAACCTTGGGTGACTAGAATAACCATGTAAAAACAAAGCATAGTAATAATTATCAATTATCTTATTTGATCAGTAACTATAACCAATATTTGGCACATTTTTAGAGCCATAGACAGTGGTCCTTTTCATATTTTAGGTTAAAAGATGATTTACAACAAATGCTAAAACACATGAATTCTAACAATGCACATAAGCCTAAAAGTGACATAAATGTATATTTTGTCACTGGACATTAGTAACACTATTAAATAAGAATAACATTCAGTAAAATCAAGTTTCGTTTTAAGAAATGTATATTAATAGAAAATAAATCTCTTGCTTCACTGGTTAATGCAGGTCTCTCCATCTTTGATGAAGGCTGAATCCATCCAGTCACACTAATATCTGTAAGTAGAAGAACATAAAAATGTTATTTTTGTCATAACTGTTCAGTCTAATTGTTTTTCATTGATTGTTATGAGTTATACTACCATTCAAAAATCTGTTGTCATTGCATTTTTTTTATTCAGTAAGGATGCATTAAACTGATCAAAATGACAGTATAAAGACAGTGTTCCTTTGAACTTTCTATAAATCAAAGAATCCTGAAAAATGTATCACAGCTGCCACAAAAATTAAATGGCACAACTGTTTTCAACATGGATGATAAGAAATGTTTCTTGAGGAGCACACTGAAGACTGGAGTAATGTCTGCTGAAAATTCAGCTTTGCCATCACAGGAATGATTTACATTTTAAAATATATCAAAATAGAAAACAGCTTATTTAAACTATAATAATATTTTACAATATTTCTGCTTTTACTGTATTTTTGATCAAATAAACGCAGCCTTGGTGAGCAAAAAGAAAATCTTTCTTAAAATCTTGCTGTGCCCACATTTTCAACAGTAGTCAATGTTATGCCAAAAAGCTGAAATAATAATTGTTTATTATTATCATTATTATGAAGACAATTAGCAATTTCACTGGTTTTGTGAGACTTTCACTGACAACCAGCAGAGGGCAGCAAGTGACCAAACATTTTATTCTTGGGTTTTTCATCAGAAGTTGTTCTAAAATACAACACCAGACTTTTTTTTAATCACACTACATAACAGTAAAAATATGTACACTGTACTATCAGTCAAAATGAATATGAGATGTTTTAGAGCCCCTCTCATACCTGTAGTAATTTGGTTTGAAGGGTCCGTTCTTATTGAGGCCCATATATTTGGCCTGTTCATCTGACAGCTCTGTAAGATGAGCATCGAAATTGGGTAGGTGCAAACTGGCCACATATTCATCTGAAACACACACATGCACATACATTATTTATCACAGTTAATGCACATAACTGCTTTATTTGAATTGCACTAGTGATTGGTTTAGATAACTCTTACCCATCTTCTTAGGAAGCAGGTAGACATCCTGTTTGTAGCGACCTTCTGGTGCATTATACAGCTCTATCAGGGCCAAAGCCTAACATTAAAATAAAGAGCACAACAGCACTGCGATTAGAGATGTTAAATCAGGCATAATAATCATACAGATGTGCAGCAGCACTCAGAGCCACTAACATAAATGGATAAAATGTCGTCTGTACAGAAGGTACAGACGCACTTCAGCTAAAACCCAAATCGTGACAGGTTAAATTACCTGGGTTGTGGCCGTGATTGATAGCACAAAAGAAGGGACTGTTGAGCAGCTCAGGTTCAAGAGCCGGCCCTGAAAAATAGCACACAAATGACTGAGATCTACTGTGATCCACCAGGAGAGCACACAAAGGACAAAGATCTATTAGAGAAAACTAAGGCTTTTTACAAATAACAATATATAAATTTTTCACAAAAAAAAAATATATATAAACGAGTTTGATTGATAGAAAAAAATCATTTTTATTTTAAATAACCATGTGACAATGCCTTTTTTGCATTAAGAATTAAATACTTATTTTTATTTGATTATTTTCACCTTTTATTTGGAACTTTGACACAAACCAAAGCATATGACTATACATAGCGTCAGTGCATAAGCAGCATTAAGAAAGTAAAACTAATAGACTATTATATTTTATAAAAATATATACTCCTGTTCAAAACTTTAGGGATGGTAGGATGTTTTTGAAAAAGGACGTCTCTAATGTTCACCAAAACGGCATTTATTTGATCAAAAATACAGTAAAAACAGCAATATTGTGAAATATTATTGATTTTTTTATGTGAATGTAATTTAAAATTCCTGTGATTGCAAAGCTGAATTTTCATCAGCCATTAGTCGTGGATTTAGTGTCAAAATGATCCTTCAGAAATAATTTTAAATCATTTAATGCTGATTTGGTGCTCAAGAAACACTTTTTATTAACACTGTTGAAAGCAGTTGTGCTGCTTAATATTTTTGTAAAATATATATATATATATATATATATATATATAGTAACATTATAAATGTCTTTAGAGTCACTTTTGATCAATATTATGCATCCTTGCAGAATAAAAATAATAATTTCTTTAAAAAATCATACTGACACCAAACTTGTGAATGATATATATAAAATATAACTCTAGATTATTTGACTGTGTAATATTTATAATACACATTACAAAAAGTAAAAGTTACACATACAGTATATGCACATTTATGATCACACATGTATAGTAATGCATAAATTTGTGGCATTGCTCTATAACAGTAAAACAACTAAATTCTGCATTGTACTGTTGCTTGTCTTGACTTGTTCAGGACACATCCTGCTTGGTTTTTATTCTTTGTGTCTAAATAACATTAAGCAGCCTTAAACTCCGAATGCCATGTAAATATGACAAATGTGTCTACTGTTGCATAAAAAGCAGAGTCCATCCATCATATTACTGGCACTCATTCATGAAAAAAAGAGCAAAAAAGAAAGACCTCTGCCAGTAAAATCACTCGTTTCCCGTCAGGCCAGATGACGTGGTCGACCTGTGAGCGCACCCTTTCCCAGGTGAGCTCTGGAGTCCTCAGACTCGCCTGGAACAGAGAAACAACAGATACACATGACACTCGCTTTAACTTCTGTCCAGTACACACTCACTCACACACACACACACACACACACACACACACACGCAAAAAGGCATTCACTATGAACACCATCAGCGCACTTCACTTTATTGTCGGAAACATGCCGCTAAGAGGCTTTCAGGTTGATTAAGTGTCCCTGCTGCTCATGGAACATCTACAGCTGTTGACGTAAAAAATTCTTTCCCTGGACTACATTCACCAATAAAGTACACTACAGCGGGAGCAAATGGAGCTGCCTCATAAATAACACAAAATATTTTCAACAGTTAAAGATGAATTTGAGGGAAGGCTATATGAAGAAGTTTAAGACTCACTCACCACATCAATCTCAGTGTTGGAATGGCCCATGTTACACACAATACAGCCGTTCTTCATTCGATCCAAGTGCTCTCTGGTCACAACATTTTTGTTCCCTGTAGAAACAGATATTTCTTCAGGAAACCTCAATACACTGTATTTGTGCATACTAATTAAAAATACACTTACATTTATTACAGAGCTGAGCCTTTGACTAGCAGAGACCATGCAGCATTCATCTAAACCTCAACATCTACTTACTGTGTTTTTACACAAATACTTCATCTCTTGCTGTGCAATTATTATTTTTCCCAGACTACAGACTACTACAGCTGTCAAAGGGCGAACTGTTCCACAGCAACTCAATGCAAGGGCATCTGGGAAGATGTGTTTGTGCTGATAAGAGCTGCATGGAACAGAGGAAATGGATTTGAAAGTGGAAGCGAGCCAGTTGTAACCAGACGTACCCGTGCAGGTGATAACCATGTCCATTTGGCGAACCACCTCATTTAGCTTCACCACTCTGAAGCCGTCCATACTATGAGGGAGATAAAAACAAATCAAACTCGTATCTCAGGTCTTTACACAGAGAGTGAGGAAAAAACGTGTTTAAATATTCTTGATAAATAAGCACTTCAGCTTGTTCACAGACTTCCTGTGTAGACTTCCCACGGCCATGTGTTTGGCTAACATGGGGAGCTTATATTATTTGTGGAAGTCTCTGAGAGACTAGTTTACACAAATTGTTTGCTACAAAACTGCTCTGTTAATACAAAGAAAACTTAACAACTTGATATTTATTTTTAATAATAATATATTGATAAATTTTATTCATATAAATTTTATGGCAATAAATATAAAAGTTGATGATATTTAATTTTTTATTGTGCATATGAAATCTATTAAAAAAGATTACAAAATGTACTTTTATATATAAAATATACACATTTGAAAAGTACAGTCTCTCTTCAAGGAAAATAGGCCACAATATTGATGACTCTTCTTCCACTACACAGATTTTTATCCAATCACATGGTCTCGAATGAGAACACCCCGCCCCCTTGCAATTAATTAATAAGTACTAAAATTCCTGAAACTAAAACTGAAATAAAACTAAAGTTTATAAATCTAATAAAAATGACAAAACCACAAAAAAATTGCTGAAACCTAAAATATAAAAATATAAAATAAAAATATTAATAAATACTATAATATTACATAAATAATACTAATACAGTGCACATGGTGTTTGATTTAAATGTAGCTCTTTTTTGTGGGTGTGTTTATCTTACCAAGCTTGAAGAGCACAAATAGGGTCAATCTCTGTCACACACACAATGGCTCCAAGCGCTTTCAGAGCTGAACAACAACCTTTTCCCACCTACATCAGAATCAATACAAGAGAGAAACTAAAACACACACAAAATGTTCTTGTAGTAAATAAGGTCTGGCAATTTAGAGATTATTTTTTGCTTTATGCAGATAATCTTTGGGGCATTTTGCAAAAGCGCAGATGTTCACTGACCTCTCCATAACCACAAACCACCACCTGCTTCCCACCAAACATCACATCTGTCGTTCTCTTCAGACTAAGAAGAAAGAAGAAGTCAACCGTGATTATACTCTTCCATAGATAAGCTTTATTCATGCATGGTAAGAGGTCAGGGGAAGATATACTATATATATATATATATATATTGCAGGTGTCTTACCCGTCCAAGATGGACTCCCTGCAGCAGTACAGATTATCAAACTTCTGCTTGGTGACAGAATCATTGACATTCATAGCGGGGACGCAAAGCTTGCCAGCTTTGGAGAGTTGGTACAACCTAACAGAATGAATTAAAAAAAGACACATTTGATTCAAACATAAATATGTTGTTCAATAGGGCTGTCAGTTAATTAAAATATACAGTTTTGATCAATCCCATTATTTTAATCATATACAGATTACTAATAGAATATGCATAACGTAAATAACAAAGATTTGTGTCTTTGTGTTAGGCTATTGGTGTGGATGACAAAACATATACAGGTGCATCTCAATAAATTAGAATGTCGTGGAAAAGTTCATTTATTTCAGTAATTCAACTCAAATTGTGAAACTCGTGTATTAAATAAACGTTTTATCACAGACCAAGTAGTTTAAGTCTTTGGGTCTTTTAATTGTGATGATTTAGAATTACATTTAACAAAACCCACCAATTCAACATCTCAACAAATTAGAATATGACATGCCAATCAGCTAATCAACTCAAAACACCCAAAGGTTTCCTGAGCCTTCAAAATGGTCTCTCAGTTTGGTTCATAGGCTACACAATCATGGGGAAGACTGCTGATCTGACAGTTGTCCAGAAGACAATCATTGACGCCCTTCACAAGGAGGGTGAGCCACAAATATGCATTGCCAAAGAAGCTGGGTGTTCACAAAAATGTTGTATCAATCCATGTTAACAGAAAGTTGAGTGGATGGAAAAAGTGTGGAAGAAAAAGATGCACAACCAACCGAGAGAACCGCAGCCTTATGAGGATAGTCAAGCAAAATTGATTCAAGAATTTGGGTGAACTTCACAAAGAATGGACTGAGGCTTCACAAGGAATGGACTGAGGCATCAAGAGCCAGCACACACAGACCTGTCAAGGAATTTGGCTACAGTTGTCATATTCCTCTTGTTAAGCCTCCTGAACCACAGACAACCACAGAAAACAGTCAGAGGCATCTTACCTGGGCTAAGGAGAAGAAGAACTGGACTGCTGCCCAGTGGTCCAAAGTAATCTTTTCAATGAGAGCAAGTTTTGTATTTCATTTGGAAACCAAGGTACTAGAGTCTGGAGGAAGGGTAGAGAAGCTCATAGCCCAAGTTGCATGAAGTCAAGTGTTAAGTTTCCACAGTCTGTGATGATTTGGGGTGCAATGTCATTGTGTTGTTTGAAAACCAACATCACTGCACCCGTTTACCAAGAAATTTTGGAGCACTTCATGCTTCCTCTGCTGACCAGCTTTTTAAAGATGCTGATTTCATTTTCCAGCAGGACACTGCCAAAAGCACCAAAAGTTGGTAAAATGATGGTGTTGGTGTGCTTGACTGGCCAGCAAACTCACCAGACCTGAACCCCAAAAAGAATCTATGGGGTATTGTCAAGAGGAAAATGAGAAACAAGAGACCCAAAAATGCAGATGAGCTGAAGGCCGTTATCAAAGCAACCTGGGCTTCCATACCACCTTAGCAGTGCCACAAACTGATCATGCCGAATTGAGGCAGTAATTAAAGCAAAAGGAGCCCCTACCAAGTATTACTTATACAGTAAATGAACATACTTTCCAGAAGGCCAACAATCCACTAAAAATGTTTTTTTTTTATTGATCTTATGAAGTATTCTAATTTGTTGAGATGGTGAATTGGTGGGTTTTTGTTAAATGTGAGCCTCATCACAATTAAAAGAACCAAAGACTTAAACTACTTCAGTCTGTGTGCATTGAATTTATTTAATACACGAGTTTCACAATTTGTGTTGAATTACTGAAATAAATGAACTTTTCCACGACATACTAATTTATTGAGATGCACCTGTAAATAAAACAAAAATAAAATAACATTTTATGCACTTGGCAGATGATTTTATCCAAAGTAACTTGCAAACACTGCATTCAAGATATACATTTAAAAACAAAACAAAATTATTAAATTAAATTAAAATGTCCTTCAGTTATCCCTTACCTGTGTACACCTGTAACGCTCTCCTCCACGATCCCACGTACTTTCTTAAAGACACTGGGATACTTCTTATACACCCAGTGGGTCAGATCGCCCCCATCATCAAGGATCTGTGAGAAAATGTATGATGATTACTAGTCTGCAAACATACAAAGATCCTGATAATTGTTTTGAGGATTAAATAAATACTGTTTTTGGCAGCGGCGAATGAGGTTTAACAGAAGCAGAGTGCTAAATAGTGTAAATAGCGGTAGATACGTTTTCACAAAGTGTAAATAGCAACAGTTAGCATCTTCCTTTAAGTACAAAACAGCAATAGAATTGTTATTCACATAAAGTGTAAACAGACGTATTATGCGATTTGTACAGTGGGTAAATGTTGGGTAAAGTTAGTGAAATTAATCTTTGCCGACAGGGTTGGTTATTTGCATTCAGTGTAAACAGACACTGCCCACTGATTCAGCTCTTTTAATATTGCTAGATATTAAGCGGAGAACATTATACCATGTTTGCCTGCCAACCTTCCACGTTGGCACAGCGATCAATGCACCACCAGAAGTCATCTTCTGATTCACCTTTCCAGGCAAAAACCGAAACACCTTTAAAAGGCACAAAATAAATAAAAAGTGAGTCCACAATATCAGGCCAAATCAAACCAGGTTGGAACTGGTAGTTCAGACAACAGTATAAGTTTAGAGAGATGTTTACCGCTCTCTGCCAAAGCTGCGGCCACTTCATTCTGAGTGGAATAAATGTTACAGGCAGTCCAGCGACACTGAGCACCCAGTGCAACAAGTGTCTCGATCAGGACCTGAAAGAAACCAGCACAGCATATCAAAAAGTTGGGAAGGCAACCAACAATAACAAGGTGTGTAATTTCATTTATTTTTACTAAGATATGTACGTAAGCACATTGTGAGCACTATGATTTATTTATATGAAAATAAAAAATCTGTTGTACTAAACATAAGTAAGGCATTTGATATTCTCTTTTTTTAAATTAAATGGGTCTTTTAATAATGACAAAGCTAGTACAGTTTTATTTTAGTATTATTTATATCAATTTATAGTATTTAATATATTTAATTTTAGTACTTTAACTTATTTTATTTAATTTGCCAAGGCAACATTTTCATTTAAGTTTAAGTTTTAATCTAATATTTATCAATATTTTTTATTAAATTTTTTTTAATAAATGAAAATATTTTTAATAGTTTTTGTTAACAATGACAAGACTGAACTCCTAACAATACATACCTGTAGTGAGTAGGGTATCCAGTGAATGGACAACATAGAATACAGTTTATTAAAAGCAGTTAGGATGTTCACTAAACTTAAATAAACATTGATTTTAAACAATATTTACTTAAAATTCACTTATTCAATATATTGCCCTGGTCGATATACTAAAACGTCTTGCAAATCAGGCCCTAAAAGTGCTGTGTACACAGCTAACTTTATTATTCATCCAAACAAACCATAGAAATGTGTAAATATTTTGTGCTGGAGTCAAAGAATAGTTGTAGAACAGTGTGCATTTGAATTAGTGCATCCCTGAGGAGAACCTACTGCAGTCTGTGCAGTGATGTGAGTGCATCCAACCACTTTAGCCCCAGCGAGGGGTTTCTCCCCCTGAGCTCGCTTCCGAAGGGAAATGAGTGCAGACATATCTATGGATGTGATAGAGAGAAAAGTCTGGAGATGAGACAACTTTATTATGTAAGACAGAGTCTAAGAGTCTGAAACAGAGATCAAACCATAGTCCATAGACAAAAATCTTAGTATGCATGAAAAGTGGGGAAACATTTAAAGGAATAGTTCAGCCACAAATTAATCTTCTATTATTTGCTCACACTCAAGTTGTTCGAAATTTTCTTCTGTGGAGCGCAAAGGGAGAAATTCTGAAGACTCAATGCAAATACAGTTAATGTGGACTGAAGTTTTCAAGCTTCCAAAAAGGACCCAAAAGCATCATAAAAGCATCATTAAAATGGTCTATATGAATTAACATTCCAAGTAGCTTTGTTCTTATTCACTGATTATTTCTGGATCACTGAGTCAGTGAGTAGAACTCATTTCTGTCTTTTTTTTTTTAAATCTATGGCTTCAGGAGACCTACTTCCCATTCTTTTTACTGACATTCAAAAGCTCTTTGAAATGTCTTGTTTTGTGTTCTGCAGAAGAAAGATAGGCATATGGACTTGAAATAACTAAACGATGATATGCTTTTCCTTTTCGAGTGAACTATTCCTTGAAGTATGTATGCATTGTGTAGCTGGCACTGAGATCTTGACCCAGTTAAAAAGATGAAACCATTCAAATAAATGGAGAACAATGACTGTTCCTGACAGCAGCAGCTGTTACCAAACCTTGTTCATTTGACAGCATTTACACACAATTACATTTGTGTTCAACAGATGTCCTGAGTCAACAAAACTTTACTAAACCAATAACATTAATTATCAAAATTTGACAAAACATGACAAACCAGTTGAGAATCAATGCTGTAATTGTTATGTAAGTAAATCCATCTCGACCTATCACACAGCAACAAGAACATTCACACTAAGCCCAGGTGTGAAGATAACCAGTTACAGAGTACCGAGCATAAAAGGTGAGTCTCCTAACCTTGCTCAGCAATCTCAATCTCCCGCCGTCCAAACTCGGCCTGCTTGATGTTCTTGACGCAGAAGTCGCTGCTGCCCTTTGAGTTGACCTGGCTTTTCTCACGAGGAGACGTCTCATCATCCGAACTGTCGGTGTACGAGGCCGCTATAAGAGCACGGACGTACATTTTAGTAGAGTTAAACACCAATGCATTCTTTTATTCAGGTTTGCAGTAAAAAAAACAAAACTTTTTCTGATCTTATGAATTTATTTTGCAATTCTGTTTCAGCAGTCTCCTATTTGGGGGGAGAGAGAGTTGGTCTGTAGTCACAAACATGTAGGAATGTTTATCCCTCACTTTTGTTGGTATTATGAGTGATTTAGGAATGTGAATTTGTCTGATCCAGTGCCAACGCTACCAAAAGTCTGTAGTTCTTGCTTTAAGCTAACCTGGGATTATATTACACAACACACAAAACTAGCAAGAACAAGAAATAAGCAGTTTTGGGCCACAATGATTTTTTTGTTGACGGGCAGTTCTTGTGAAGTGAAAAGCTGTATGTTTGTTTGTTTTTTTAAAAAAGCGCTTTAACTTGTCACTTCTCGGCAAAATAGAGTCCATAATCCATAATAATGCTTGTTTTGGCTGGCTTGTAAATGGTGCCTGATTGCATATTTCTCTCCTGATTCAGAGCTGACTTTTTTCACTCATATTTACGACTTTACGACTTAAAGTTAAATTCTTAATGATGGACTTATTTCTTACAAACACGTAGCTTTTCACCTCACAAGACATTAACTGATGGACAGGAGTCATGTGGATTTCTTGTGGATTATTGTGATGTTTTTATCAGCTGTTTAGACTCTCATTCTGACGGCACCCATTCACTACAGAGCAAGTAATGTACTGCTAAATCTGTTCATAGGAAGAAAAAAACTCATCTTCTTGGATGGCATGAGAGTGAGTGCATTTTTAGCAAATTTTCATTTTTGGGTGAACTATTAGGTGTTAGACGTAAAATGTATACATTCGCATGCATTAAATGCTTCGCACTATTGGTGTTTTTGTTCTTCTAAACTACAGAACTGTATTGACATACACATGTCTGTGCTTGGCTTGCAGTGAGGGTGGATGAGGGTCTGACCTGAGCTGTAGCTGTCCGTGGAGGACTGAGAGATGGAGCGGGACAGGGAGCGACGGCCGGTCTTTGTAGGGAACTTGCTGAACTCCTGTTTTTCCTCTTGGTTGGCAAACTGAATCTGCTACAGTAAGATGGAGGTATGGAAAAAGAGAGGATGGGGGAGAGACAGAGACATGAACATGTGAGCAGCACATTTACATGCAGTTAAAGGAATAGTTCACCCAAAAATAAAAATTCTGGATTGAAGCCCCTCAGGTTTCATTCAAAATACGTTAATTTGTGTTTTTCGAATATTAACCAAAATCTTACGCATTTGAAATTAAATGATGACAGAATTGTTATTTTTGGGTGAGCCAAATAATTACTCAAAGACATATATAGCAAATGTATTTCATCCTACATTTACCTTAAAAATGCAAACAGCACCATTATCTCCTTATATTTTATATCTTAGAACTTAAGGCTTGATTTAGTTTAATCAAACCAACTATGAAGATGAACTTTGAAACATAACTACAGAACATTAAATATCACTAAAATACTCTGAGGAACAGCACAGCTTCAAACATCTAGAGTCTTAATATAGCCCAAAAGGACACTATAAATAGCATCCGCTCACTGCTGTATTGAAATATTTTACAATTACATAACAGATGTGGGGAACGGATCTCATCAGGGGATTTCAGTTCCATTTCAGTCATTTTAATAATGCAAAACTTTAAATATTCATGGGATATGTGCTTGCAGGCTGATGAAGACTGTGTACTGCTGTTTTCAGCCAGATGAACCTGACTGTTAAATTATAGCTTGAGCATGAAGATCACAAGCAAAAGGCACTATGGAAGAACAAGTGACATGGGGGATTGTGACTGTTATTATTTTCTGCAGTAAACTCAAGTTAGCACTGAAACAAATGCAATTTTCTTTGCTGTGGTGTTGCATTTTGCCAAAAGCATTTAGTTTGTTGCCAGGTCAGTTAGTATTTCTTGTATGAATCCACCTTGAAAGGAAACTGACTTCAAAGCCTCTACAACGTCATGTCTAATGATCTAGAACAAATTAAAGAGAGCGTTTGATATAACCAAGCAAATATTTATTGACTGCAATGTTTCCTGAAAGAAACTGACTTGAAAGAAAAAGAAAAGAATTGACATTTATAAATGAAGTTGGGAGTACATTAGCATATACGTTGATCTCAAAGCTAGCACATGGAGTTAATTCATTTGAATCTGAATTTCATGGGGTCATTAAAGTGATTAAGCAAAGTATTAAAAGCTGAAAGTTAAAACCTCACAGTGCACATAGGCTGACAGAAACATTAACGCTATCATGAAGGACGAATGCTTCTGTATAAAAATACCCAATGAAGACAGATTCATCACTGTGTCACATAACACTTCATGTAGGAGTGATCATATGTCTGAAAAGGAAGGGAGGATGGGATGGGTTTTGTGATAGACTATTAGATTTACACAATAATGTGCAGGTAAATCACAGAAGCAGAGCTCTGGTTCTGACTGCACTCCTTTTCTAGAGCTGATTTATGTTTCTTTCATACACAGATGTCTCATCTACAGACACAGATCACCAGCGGCTCGGCTTCAAAGCATCTGCAGACCCAGATTTATTGTGAACTGCAATATGACTGTGCTTTAGCAAACAAAATCACTTGGTTTGATATGTAATCACAAGTAGTACATATTTGCATCTGGCACAAACAAACAAAATACTGGCTGTCACAGTACATCACCTCATTTAATACAACTATTATCTGAAGTCAGGTGATTTAAAAATCTTTTAAGGCAGCAAGGTATGACCAAAGAAAATACTTTATAAAAGGACGCACCAGGCTGAAGTAACCTCTAGCCTGTGACCTTAACAAGTGACATTTATCTGATTATATGTGTGTGTGTGTTTGGTTATAAGCAGTCAAATAATTCAAGCATCTAATATATTTACTGTCTAAGCACACCACAGACAGATAGAGAGGGCAGAACCTCTATCTGTGTGGTATATGAAAACAGGAGATTTCATATAATGCATCTGATGACAGTCAGTCAATCTTCCAACCTTTAGGAAAGGGTTCTGGACAGTTCAATAGCACTCATGAATCCAATACTTTTTCCAAGCAAAACAGCAGATCCCTCACCCTTACAAAACACAGCTGCCATCACAATTCCTACTGTGAAATATAGACAATATGGAAAGACTTTTTTAAGCTGCTCTTTCATAGCTTAGGGGATTTATTTGATAAAATATATCTAATATTTTTTAAATACAATACTAAATTTGGGGTCATAAGATGCTTTTTTCAAAGAAGTCTGCTCTGTATTTTAATATATTTTAAAATGTAAATTACTCCTGTGAAGGCAAAGCTGAATTTTCAGCAGTTATTACTCTAGTCTTTAGTGTCACATGATCCTTCAGAAATCATTCTAATATGCTGATTTGCTGCTCAAGAAACATTTATGAATTTATTCAAATATCAATGTCCTTACTGTCACATTTAATCAATTTAATACATCCTTGGTGAGTAAAAGTATTATATAAAATGGTCTGTTGAGATCTTTTCATTTGGGGAGATTTTCCAAACCACACACTTAACTTCACATGACTTCAGATTTCAGTTTGATAAGCAGTGACCCACTACACATTTCGCTTTACTCAAAACAGTCATCAATCTACTTTCCAATCCCAGAAAATGCTCAGCTCCCCCTGTAGCATTGCTTTAGCATTACACCATCATAGGTTTATCTGTTATGTGATTTGCCAGACAGCATCCAAGTACTGAGTTAGGTATGTTTGGACACAAAACTGCAGGACATGCCGGTGAAGTTGACACAACACACAGCTGATGTTTCAAGGAAATTGGAGTGGAAATAAAATGCTGTTTTGAGGCAGTATTGTGACCCTGAGGCAAAGCTTTGAACTGAAAATATTTGAAATAACTGGACAGTTATGATCAGAGAATAGAGGAGTATAATTCTTCAGTTGAAAGACAGAGACGAAGAGAAAGCTATGGACCGTGATGAAGCCTTATAAGCATTAACATCACTTCCAGCTCATTTCGCTGATTACACGTCACTTAAATTATTAAATCGTACCATATTCTTTTTTTAACACTCTGGCAATGTGCTGTAATAATCCAGAAGGCTGTGGATTATGTTAAACCAGACTTTGTCTGCCCCAGCCAGTGTTATGTAGCAGGATAGTCCAATGCAAGTATCAAAAGACATAAGTGACTTTAACTGACAACGTATGACTATGACACAGTCAGACTTATGACTTCACCTTCATACTGTATTTGAGTAATAATTTCTATTTTAGTCTGTCAGGCCCTGGAAAACCAGCACATGATGTCTCAAAACTTCCAACTCAGAGAAGAACTGAGAACATTTCCTAGACTCTTTAAGTGTGCTGTCCCATTGATGGTGATTTAGAACAACATTTCAACAATTTTTTATAGAAAAAAGACGGGGGTGAGTGCTGCTACATATCAATAAACTCCACAGAGTCTAATTTTAATTATTTTGATGTGTGATTTCTACCAAATCAGTTGACTTGATAATACACAAGGACCTTTAGAGGGTCAATTCAACAATATAACTTGTAAAATGTAGAAAATATGTATATGAGAAAAAATACACATCTAAATCTATTTATACATCAGGAAAAATCTAATTATCTCTTTTCTTTTTTCAAAGTTTGTATTATTATTTTTGTTGTTTATTAATGTTTATAATGACATTTACAAGGTCAGTTCAACATAATATAATAGAACATTATATAATAACATTTATAAATATTAAGTAATATTATAAACTTAATATATTTATATATCATAATTTCTAAAAATTAGAATTGAACTTGATACTATATTTATATAGTACACATAGGGAAAAACTACTACTTTTGTATTATTTTAACAATTTTTAAACATTTTCTGTTAATATATTGATATATTAAAATTATATCTATAAAATTATAAAATGATAGTATATAGTCTCTCTTTCTCTCAATATATAGACTCTACGTATATAAACCATATATACCACAGACAGTCATCAAGAAAAATCAGAGCTCTTTTTGCTGTGTGCTGCTGTAGAGGATGGAAGAGAGAGCAATGTGGCACTTACCCTGGGAAAGTCATAGCCATGGTTCATGGTCCCTGTCTGTGCCGGCTGCCTCTGGCCTGTGTGCCTATGTATTGTTACAACTGGTGTTTCACCAATGTAGTTTTACAAACGGGCGGGTGTAGGGGGAGTTCTTACAGCGGACATGAGGGTATGGGAGGTGACAAGGGAACCAATAAATCAACCACTCACAAACACGGCCAGCCTACTTTTGCTCTCCCTCTCTTTCTGTAATCTACCATTCCCTGCAACCACCATAAGGGCCGTCAGCCCATCTGTTTGTGGTGACTGAATGTTTCAGGAGTACTAAAGGAAGGGTGTATTTGTTGCCCCGGAGTGTTTTAATCCAACTGGTTCTCCCAGTGCCTTCAGAAACAGACTCTCCTGCAGAGTTCATTCAGGGCGGCTAATAAAACAGGGATCTGGAGGGAATTAAAGCATGTTTCTGTAAACCCCTAAAGCATCCACTATAGGTCACGTCGGTCAACTCTATTCCGAGATCTGACTAAAAATAGAAGAAAAAGAAATCCATCCAGTTCATTGACTGTTCCGCTTTACAGCTCACAATGATCCATCGTGGTCGAAACAGACAGGCAGTACTAGGCCAGCAGACGCTGTTGAGCCGTTTACTGTGACTCTGCCAATACCTGCTGTAGTCCTAATGTGACCAGTCTGGCTTTCAGCCACAGTCTCTAATCCCAGGCCGAGGTCACCAAGTGTACACTACACTCCACATGATTGTCAACAAAAACAAAGAACTCCACAGCACTCCATACAGGACTGGGTTTTTGATTTAATAGTGAAAATGTAGATTTTGATTTTAAAAAAAATTATTGAGGTACTTACCAGATATACCGATTAAACAATTTAATGAATTACAATTAATGGCATATATCACTATTAACCCCCAAATTAAGTTAATTCAATGAAATGTCATTATTGTGGCAGATTAAAACACTGAAAAGACATTATAACAACCCACCACTGGCCTACAGTCCACAATTATATATATCTGACACTATCATTCAAAAGCTGGGAGCCAGTAAGATTTTTTCATGTTTTTGAAAGTCTCTTATGCTCACCAAAGCTCCATTTATTTGATCAAAAATACAGTAAAAACAGTAATTTTGTGAAATTTCAAATAATATTTAAATATTTTTTTTAAATTTAATATATTCCTGTGTTGGAAAAGCTGAATTTTCAGCAGTCTTTACTCTAGTCTTCAGACTGTCACATGATCTTTCTGATTTGGTGCTCAAGAAACATTTCTTATCAACCAGGTATTATTAACAGATATTATTCTTATTACTGATCTTGAAAAGGATTGTGCTGCTTAATATTATTGTGGAAACTGTGATACATTTTTTGTGATTCTTTGATGAAATTAAAGTAGGACAGCATTTGAAATAGATTTTGTTTTAAAGTCTTTACTCTCACTTTTTTCTTTATATATGACCATTACTCTGACGGCATAAAAATTACTTTTTGCAGAATTTTACAAAGTATCGGGCATGATAATTTATCATTAATCATTCTATTTTCTTGTGATTTTATTTAAATAATAAATCACACTAAATGAACAACCCTAGGTCATGTATACCAAAAAGTCCTGACTTTATACATGACTCACAGCGTCATAGTCTAATGATGGCCAGACTGTGACAGAGTTTTAGCATTAACAAGGCTGATTAACTAAACAGCTGATTCAGCTGTTTAGTTTTCAACCCATTTTTTTGCAAAAGTCAACTTGATGAAACTGAATTGGCCTAACATGATTTGGCTGAGAATGTGAAACTGTCAGCAATCTGCTCAACCAAGTCAAAAATAATCACCCTGCTCAAACCACCTGAGAGAATTAAATAATTGGGCTCTGAAGTGCCGATGGTCTAACGTGAATAAATGAAACGCGATCTAAGCTCTCTCAGATGACTGCTCGGTGTAAAGAGACCCTAATGGCAGCTCAAGCACTGAAGCAGGAACATCGCTCTAAACCCTCAATGCATCCATTCAGCAGAATTGGACATGCAACCAATAGCTTCCCTGAAAATTTCCGGAAATTTGATCTAATCTCCAAAACTCTGTGCATTATGTACAACAAGCAAGAAATCAGTAAGGAAACAAAAAGAGTCATTTCATTATGATGGATGTACCATAAAGAAACTAAAGTCAAAGTACACAGAGGAATAGATCTATTCAAAGAGATGAAGGAACTAATCTCTTACTAAAACTAAATGACAGGCTGAATGTTTGATGAGAAAACACAGAACAATCACAATAAGGAGACCCCAAGGTCAGCGCAGGGCTCTCAGCAGGTAGGGCCGGACCGTGGCCCCATGCCAAGTCTCGGTCCGAGAAACAGGAGAAAATGTTCCTGAGCTACTCAATACATGTGTGTCATATTTCTCAGCTCAATGCAACTTTCTTTCACAATGTTATCAGAGCCTCCTGCTCACAGAGGGACAAAGCTAGCGGAGGTACAGAGAGAGAAACTTTCTCACACCCTCAAACTGTGAGGAGAAAAGGATACGATTACATAAAAAACTGTGATTACTAGGGGAAAGCACTGCCAGCACATACAAAAGAGGGAATACACAAGATCAGAGGGGAAAATAGATGAATGCATGCATTTCTCAAGAGACTTCAGCTCTTATGAGGCAATTTGTGAGGTGAACACCTTATGTTAGGGTTGTTACACCAGATAAACAAAAAAGAACAGAGATCTGCTGGTGAGTCCAAGTAGCTACCCTTTAAAAAATGATTTCAGAGATTATTGGAGTACCCAAGAAAATACTATTTCAGTCTTTCTACTTAAAAATGTGATGTTTGACTGAATCTGTTTCTTTTGTAATTATCTGTGAAAGCAATTTCTGAGGGAAAATAGTTTTAAAGTAAATCCTACACCAATTTTTTCAGTACTCCACACAGTCTTTTTTCAAGAGTGCAAAAGTGCCCAATGTTGCCGTTGAAAGATTTAATTACACACTATCCAAAATCTGATTTCTGAAATATTAAAGAGTAAATGTGAACGTCAGCACTGAATTTGATTTGGCGCTGAGTGTAATGCAGCTGAAGAGAAGCAGCAGAACAGCCCTTTGCTCTGTTGTATAACCAGCTGAAAACTCGATGAGTGAGTGGGCACTGGGCAGAGTAGTGTGCCACTTTTACCACCCACTCACACACACACAAACACACACTCTTCAGAGGGCCACACTGAATACATTTTCACAATCTGGACTGGATCATCTTCCCTTTCCAGCGTAAATGATCTGTCTATCTATCTATCTATCTATCTATCCATCTATGCTGAATCTTCACTCTTTGATCTATGCAGTGAACTGCTCTGACACTGTCAGTTGTCCTACATGCAATTCTGGGTCGATTTTTTTTCTTTCTAGAAAAGCTAAAGACGTTTACTAAAAGATATTTCTCCACATTTCCTGTAGCTTATGTGATAGATTCCAGCGTTTGACAATTTGTAAACTGCAGTGGACAAAGGTCGGTGACTCTGACAGATGTGACAGTCGGACCAGCTCAGGGAAAATTACTGGATGCGGCGAGAAAAGAACTAAAGAAAAGGCTTGAGATATGCGTCACGTGACTCTAATAGGCTCCAGCACACCTCTAGTTCAACTCTCGCCGGGGATAATCTTTCCTAATGATCCCAGTAAACCGAGCAACATGTCCCAAACTCAAGTGCGATGTTTTCAGGACACACATAATGTGTGTCTGGCCCATAAACAGCTAGCTGGAGAAAAGACACGTCCCTCTTACCTTTTTCACGGATTTGTGGGTCGGGACCGCAGTGAATGCGGCGGACAGCTCGCCGACGTTCATGTTCACGTCGCTGTTCTTCGTGCCTGTCATCGCGGAGTATTTCTCGGCAACGTTTTCGCTCTCTTTAAACTCTTTGCTGGCCTGTTTCACCTCCAGCTTCGCATCCCCGACACAGTCTGTCATGGCAATCTATATCTACGCGCTTTCCGAGCCGTTGCCGGTGGTTTTACGCGATAGTCCTTCAGCTCTGTTACTGTAACCTTTCGATTCGTCCTTATGTTGCTGGAGCGCTTCAAAAGCTCCGACTATCTCAAAAGCGGAAGGGGTGATTGCGCAAAAACGTATGCAGGAGAGGAACAAACTGTCGAATACGAATAGAAAACGGATGCGGATGCTAGTTTATAAGACTGTAATATCACTTCAAGCCGCAGTGGACCACAGATTTTTATATTTGACTGTCCGGTTGACGGCCAGCAGCAGCATCAGCGGTGGGCGGGGCTTAAAGGCAAGCACCTGCACGCAGAGGAAGTTGCACGAGAACAGTTTTAACGGTGCATGTACCGTAATCTGTCGCTTTTAAGACATTATTTTAAACAGTTCTTTTCGAAAACAACTAATATTTACGATATTATGTTGACTTTGAGAGGTTAACCTCGTGAAAATACATTTCAATTTGTATATAACATGTACTCCTCTCAAAACTTACTCAGAATGATAACGGGAAACAAACACGAATAGAATGACCTGCATAATATGGGATTTAAATTGACAGTTATAACAAAAGTTTAAAAAAAAAAAAAATCTGATATAGGCTAATTTACTCATCCCTCATGTTTTTCTTGACTTGCTATCTTCTCTGAGACACAAAAGGTTGCATCTTTTCCTTACAATGAAAGCAAACGGTGAGGCTAGCATCCCACTAAAGAAGGTCATGCAAATCTGAAACAACATAAAGAATAGTAAATGAGATGTATTAGTAAATAGATGTGTAATTTTTGTGTAAACTATCTTTTTAAGTCCCATAAGTCCCAGTCTTCAGTTGTTGGTTCCAATTTTCAATTATGGGTGAACTGTACCTTTAAAACTGTGCTTCTTCACCTTTTTCCCCTCTTTTTCCAAGACAGTATATGCATACATACTGCATATGTAAATAAAAGTAAATAATTGTAAGAATTACTGGGCCCCAGGCCCTTGGTTGAGAGCCACTGCTTTGAAATATCTGATTTCAATCGCAGCTAAGTAGATTAAAACACTGAACTGTTTGAATTAGGATCATTTACAGCCGCCTTGTGCTCACACAGGTTATAATAATAAAGACAAGTTCACAAAGCATGATTTTTCACGATGCATTTCGCACACAATTTTTATCAAAATACAGGTTAGACGACTTCAATGTCCAACATAACTCAAAGAGTATTTGCATTTCCAAGTAGGAACTATGAACCAGGAAAACAGTGAATGGATACACAAACCTCACAAATTACAAATGATTGTTGTATCAAAACACTAATGTAAAATGACTTTATGTTATGGGCAAAACCTGTATTAAAGCTTGGGAAACAAGAACATCCTATATGCCCAGTGTTTCCTTGGTGATCAGGGCTGATTTCCAAAAAATGTTGCCCTTTTTGTCTGTATTGTTTTCTCAATGTTCTTTTCCCCATACCAAACATGTACAATACACTGAACACCACCACAATTAGCTTGTAAGAGATAAATCTACATCATTTCCCTGAAACTTCCCACTGATAAGTTCATAGACCTGACAAGAACTGTCCACAATGCTAAAAAAGTAGAAAATCAAACAGACTGCCTTGGTCTTCATGCAATTCATTGCCAAAATTCTTTTTTTGTTCTACCACCACCTTTGAAAAACATCACGGTAAATGAGTCATTGCTAACTGCGTATTCTCTATCTCTCTGTGGGTCAATTTACGCTTTGCTATTAATTGCTTTTAAAACCACAAGCTGAATTCATTACACTGTACATTAACAGTAATGGCTCTATGTGCATCCTCTGGAGCAGTACAAGACCACGGAGAGAAAACAGATGGGCCCTCCTTTTTGTGGAAGACATGAGACAGGAGGATCACAGGCCATAATGAATTAGGACTGTCTGTTAGTGTTGCGTTGGAGACGGTGATTCACAATGGTGAAAATTTGGGCCTTCAGAGTCACTTTAAAAAAACACAGTAGAAGTTCTAATGCTATGACACCCGGATCATCTGGGCCACAGCCTCGTCGCCGGTCTGGTTCTGATCCTGTTGCTCCTACAGGGGAAAGTGAGAGAAAAGGGAGTCAATCATTACCCTCACGCCTAATTCAGATATGCTTCACTCAGCACCTTTAGAACACATTTCACACACAAGCATTTTCACTAGGATTGGGAAACCATGATTTATAGCATCAAGAAAAACACTGAATAACCAAGAAAAAATAACGAAAGGTTTATGTTTACCAAGCTGTCACCTCAAGGATTTCAGGGAAATGGCAGCTATTTTGAACTCTGTTCTATAGAACTGTTTAACGTAAAATATAATAAAAATGACTTGACAAGACTTGATAAACAGGAATATGCATCACAAGGCAGAGTTTACACCACCATTCAAAAGTTTGAATGTTTTTGAAACTCTTCTATGCTCACCAAGGCTGCATTTATTTGATCAAAAACACAATGATATATGAAATATTACAACTGTTTTATATTTTTGTTTTATTTATTCCTGTGATGGCAAAGCTGAATTTCATTAGCCATTATTCCAGTCTTCAGTGTCATGTGATACTTCAGAAATCATTCTAATATGTTGATTTGGTGATCAAGAAACATTTCTTATAATTATAAAAGTTGAAATAGTTGTGCTGCTTAATAGTGAGACATTATTTGTCAGGATTCTTTGATGAATAAAGTTCAAAAGAACAGCATTTATGTGAAACAGAATTTGTAATATTTACTGTCTTTACTGTCTTTACTGTCACTTTTGATCAATTTAATGCATCCTTGCTGAATAAAAGTATTCACTTCTTTCACAAAAAAGATAATCTTCCTGATCCTAAACTTTTGAACAGTAGTGTAATTTGGTTGCAAACTGTTATTTTTGCCAGTGAACCTTTTGGAAGTCAGTCAGAGTGTTTATTCAGAATAAAAATCACAACATGACACTGCATAGGCATGAAAGCCAAGCACAAGGACAGAACCAGAACCAATCCAAACAAAAAAACACCAACAGAAATGCTTCCTCAAAAGAAATGTAAAAAACAACATAAAAATATATATATTCCAACAAATCACGTTTCTTTTAAACTGGTCCCTCAAAAATTCATTTTCATATTTTTAGGCAGTGATTTCATAATTGAAACTGACACAGTTTGCCAATGACAAGCATTCACGCTTTCTTAAGCGTCCATGCTGTTAATAATAATAGTGCTTGGATCAAACAGACAATCATGTCATAAAGTCAGTCACATCGCATTAGCAATTCTCAGTCCTGAAGAGATGCAATATCAGTGTTTTCATCCTGATTATCTCATGACAGTGAAGAGATTATCTTCTTCTTGTTAAATATGGCAGAATTAGAAATCCAAGTTCAGATAGACAGGTCATAAAATACCACAAAGCAGATTTAGCAGATCATGCAGTCTGTACGCACAAATGCTTAACTAGCAATGGGACATGATGGGACAGACTCAAGCAGCCAACAAGCACAGGAAGAAGCAGGAGGTGACGCGTGCAAGAGCAGCCAATGACAGCATGTCACACAAAGCAAGCAGTGAGAATAAATCTGCTAAGGAGTTCAGTGAGAGCAGAGATGAGCGTCTATGCAAGGGGCGAAGTGTGCTCGGGCAGCCAATGCGCGCTTGCGAGTTCGGTGGCATTGTGGAGGTCTTCCTGTTTGACATGGCCCTGCGCTCTCACCTGCATGGCCAAGGCCATTTCTTCTTTCTCTTTAGGTGAGAAGAAGCGCCCCCCGTCACCACGCTTCCGCTGCATGGCGTGTTTGTGGCGTGACTCGTGAAGATATTTCTGCAGGAGAGAGTAAGGAATCAGCATGGATGAGGAATAATTCATGCCAAAATGCCAATTTTGGCATTCAGATAGAGGAAGACTCACCCTTCTTTCTTTAGGGATCTTGCCCTCTGCCTCTAACTTGGCACGAGCTTGGCGTCTCTTTAAGATACGATGATATTGCTTTGCATTAACATACAGCGGCTCCTCTTCAAGCATCTCGGCCCCTGGCAGGGGGATTCGCTGGATGGCTGGCACAGCACCACTACCCGGCATCATCTGGCAGAGAGGCAAGAAAGGGGCACGTAGAATTAATTCAGTCTGCCATGTCCAAACACATAAAAATGTATTTGCAAATGTAACAACTTCAATCAATCAAATCAAATCAAATTATTAGCAATCCAGAGATCAGTCAGGTGACAGCTAATGTAATATGGACTGAAATATGATGACACACTAGTGAGAAAAGGACACCCACAGAACAGCTGAGTGGATCATTAGTGAAGAGACGATGGGCAGATATCAGCCTTACACTTGAATCAGTGCTAAAGATTAACACACAGCGGATGGAAGTCGCCACTTTCCACCTGCTTCTGAGTTAATCATCAAATTCTAGTAAGATTCCTGAAACCAGGATTTTTTTAAATTTGAAGACACTGGATGCTATTATGTATTAAAGGAATAGTTTGTTTAAAAATACATATATATATTCTTTGCCATTATTTACACCCTCATGTTGTTCCAAACCTGTAAGATTTTATTTCATGGGACACAAAAGAAAACAAGACGCTTCAAGAAACCTAACTGCAAAGCTACAGTACTGTTAAAAGTTTTAGGCACTTGTGTAAAAATGCTGTAAAATGAGGATGCTGTCAGAAATAATGTCATAAATAGATTTTCTTTATCAATTAACTTCTATTAACTAAACTAAATCAACATTTGGAGTGACCATCCTTTGTTTTTAAAGCAACTTTTGCCCTAGGTGCACTTGCGCAGTTTTTCAGGTAGCTTTGCAGGTAGGTCTCCTGAAGCATCTTGGAGACGTTGCCACAGTTCGTCTGGATTTAGTCTCTCAGTTTGTTCAGTTTCTTCATGTCATTCCAGACAGACTGGATGATGATGATGAGATCAGACCTCTGTGTGGAGCACTGGCTGTTGTCAGACTCTTTGTGAAAACAAAAATCTCACTGAATTATTACAATTAATGGCAAAATGAATATTTGGAAATGTAAACTGATATTTTCTACTGACACACTACAGAAAAAGATAGAAATAACTGACTTACGACCATTTTTTCGCGGTGAAAGTACTAGTGTTCTAATCCTTTTTGCCACCACTATATCACTATATATAATACAGTAGTCACCATTTGAAGTGGATCAAAAAAGTTTGTCAAAGTTGTCCTAAGACAAGATCGGGTATTGTTTTTGTTTTAGGACAACTCTGATGAAAGGTTTTGATCCACTTCAAATGTTGACTACTGTATGTATGTGTGTATATACACACACACATACATACACACACACAATTCATTTGGGTTTGGAAAAACATTTGGGTGAACTATCCCTTTTAGGCTGGCCGCACACTAGACGATTTTCAAATCTTAAACGCTTTTAAAACCATGGGAGACCACAGACATGAAGACAGTTCAACCGATTTTTAGCCTTATAATCCTCTGAACACGCACATTAGATGATTCGACCAGACAGCAAGACCACACACTTGATGACTGTACAGGACAATCAACGTTGTCAACTGGCTCTCCTGGCACGCGTTTTGTTTCACTGTGAAAAACAAAGTATAGAAAAGAATATGGGTGATGTTCTCTGTTTTCATGGCATGTTTGTGGCTGCCAACACTTGCCCGCTCTCATTGGCTATCGCAGATATCACGTCAGGGGCAGCCCGATCAAGAGTCGTAAATATCAAACATGATTGATTTTTACGATTTGAGTTTAGCGACGCTCCGTCTCGATCAGGAGCAGATAAATAATCGTAATGACACCACACAATAGAGGATTTTTTGGACAAAAAAAATCGCTTGCGACAAGCTGTGAATCGGGCCACATCCCTCGATCGTTCAGGGGTGCAAATTGGGCTTAAAATCGGCCTTAAAATGGTCTAGTGTGCAGCTAGCCTAAGGTAAAATCACTTGTGTCTCTGCATGTGAAAAGGTGAGTCCAAAAGCAAGGTGATTTAGACTTAACACAGCATGCACACCCCCACACCTGTGATGATGAGTTAAGGGGATGGTTTAAGTTTGTTAGATACCTCATCAGGAGGTCTTACCATGACCATTCCCCCAGCATTCACCATGTTTCCAGATACTGGCAGGGTAACGGTGACTGTGCCCTGCCCGCTGTTGGTTGTGGAGGTGTTAGGAGCCCCTGCTGCCTGGACAATCTGAGTGCCTGCCAGGGTGCCTGCTGGGATGGTGATCATGCCTATGGAGTGAAGAGAACAAATAGTTCTAACCTGAATAACCTTCAGTACAACTGTGTAGAAAGGAATAATCACACTTGTTAAAACCCTGACTGATCATCTGTTTTATGTTGTTCATGTCAGATTTAATGTACATTAATAGAAGACAGATAAACCAGGTGTAGATACTGTGTGTATTTAAATACCCTGCTGCAGAACTGTGCCATCAGCATTCACAGGCTGGTACACAATGGTCTGTCCTTCAGCTGTTTGGGCAACCTGCTGTCCCTGAACTGTAATCTGCTGCCCCTGTGAAACACAACACAAATTCATTTATAGTCCATACAACAAAACCTGTGTGAAGTAATAAAATCTGCCTTATCAGCTGGACAAAATCTTGTCATTATAGTTAACAGGGCAGCATTCTCTTAATTAATGTATGATATAATATGAATCAAAGGAGAAGGTTCCCACATTTTTAACCAAACAAATTTGTATTAATTTGTATATTTTTTTAGGCAAGAAAATCCATAATATTTCTAAGTCCAAGTATAGTCCAACTAAAAAGAGAAGAGAATAGAGGGTGTTTGAGACCTGGTTCTGGCCCGCAGTAATGGCAGTCTGAGGCTGCTGTATGATGATCTGTTGAGCCTGACCCTGCTGACCCTGCAGCTGCAGAGTTTGACCTCCCTGCAACTGTATCTGTCCTGGCTGAACCAACTGGATCTAAATATACACAAACAAATCAGAAATAACACAAACAGATATGAATTTCAACAATACAATCTATAAATTAAAAAAAAAAGTAAGTTAAAATAAAAATAAATTAAAATATTTAAATATAGATATTAAAAATATCTAGATATTTGCTTAATAAAATATGTAAATTAATAATAACAATTCTCAAATCTCATAAAATCTTCGACTATGAGCATTAATAATAAAAAGATATTAAGATCATTTTGCTGTGAAGCATATTATGACAATCTACAGATCTATTGAAGTAGCTTTCCCCACATTGAGGAGCCCTGACAAGCAGAGCTGGACTTACCTGCTGAAGGCCTTGAGCTCCAGACATGGGCACCTGCATGATCGTCTGGCCCTGAGCTCCAGACATGGCCTGTACCATGATGGGCTGGCCTGAGGATGTAATCAGCTGCCCACCACTCACCTGGACCATCAGCGGCTGACCCTGCACCTGAGCGCACACATACACTGAAAGTTAGCATGGGGCCAAAGGGTCAGATACAGATATTTAACACAATATTACACCTGCACCATGCAGCTTTATGCATTACACAGGATATATATATATGGCAATATTTTTCATGGAACCTGAAAAATCTACTTTTAATAGCCATGTTTTTCTAGTTACCTTATAATAAATAATACTAATTATTAAGGGCCCAATAATTTAGGCTGGAGGTAAAGGCTGCAATGTGGTAAATAGATTTCCATTCCATGTTTGTATTTTTACACAAACATGATCATAGTGAGAATCCACTCGAAAGACAATCATGCAGTTCATCAAAATCCACACGGTGTGGTGAACTCAGATGTGTTTGGTCAGTGTGAAGTGGTTATAACATGCAACACACACTGAAGACAAACACAAGTGTTCTTATAATACTGTCTCCATAGCTATTCTACAAGCTCTTCTGTTTCAGACACATTAAAAGAGGTGAATCCCACTTCAAAATGTGTCCTGAGCAGTTGCTTTGATGCCTCAGGCAACATAGAACATGGTAGAAAGCTCACTGGACGATCCCACTTTGTTAAGTAAAAGCAAGTCATGCTGGATGAGCTCACATCCTCACAGACAGTGTGACATGACACATGCAACATCACAAGCCTGAAGGTCGGAGTTCACACAACTACCTGGAGCGTCTGCATTTGCTGGCCCGTAGCTGTAGCGATGGGAGCTTCTGTTTGCAGCTGTACTGCTGTTACGGTGCCCTGAGCCTGTGGACAATCCCACATCACACCTTGCTCTGCATCATCTCTTACAGAAATGCACTATAATATATGTGTGCCTTATTTCATGCATCCTAATCTACTCCTGTAATTCACACTATTTCACACTGATATTCTAGATCAGTTGTTTTCAAACTTATTCCTGGGGACCCACAGCTCTGCACATTTTGCATGTCTCCCTAATTTACACCCCTGATTCAGATCATCAGCTCATTAGGAAAGAGCTCCATGAACTCAAATGAGTGTGTCAGATAAGGGAGACATGCAAAATGTGCAGAGCAGTGGGTCCCGAGGAACAGGATTGAAAACCACTGTTCTAGATTCACAACACCAAAACAGTTTAGCAACTTTCTTAACGGGAGGAGCAAAGTCTTCCAGTATTTTTATTTACTTATTTATTTTTTACTTTATTTTTTATTTTATTTTACTTTATTTTTTTTCATTCAAACTATATATTTTATTTTTTTCAGTCACTCTGTGAACTTCTCAGTGAAAAAGCTACAGAGAAAGAAAAAGTTACTACATTTTGATTCAAAATTAGTTTTCAACAGAATAACTTGTACTAATAAATTGTTCACAGTAAGACCAGAAACATGAAAGTAAGCAGCACCAATACTTTCAATGAATTTTAATTTCATGTTGCCTTCATGGGGACAATTTAGTTACTTTTGTAGACTTAAAAAAATTTTAGTCCCCACTTGAAGTCCAGTTTGAAATCTGGGTCCTGAAGCAAAACTGTTTGACAACCAGCTCTACAGAAATACTTCAGCAGCTCTTTTATCAAAAAAAAAAAAAAAAACCTCAAAGAAAAACAAATATTTTCTTTCTGACTCACATTTCTGTTTAAAAGCATGTTGCAAAATGTGGGTGTGCTTAATATTGCACTTAACATTGGGTGTGCTTGTGTCACATAAACCTTGTTTTTATCAGGACTGAGAAAGTTCATTTCAAAGGAGAGAGACTGTAGGCCACTACAAGAACTATTTACGCAGTCCTTTCCTTGAATTGGAAACCACTTCCTGAAGCAGAGTACTCTCCTGCTATTTTAAAAATACTACTGCACCTGATATACATCTGCATACAGTAAAATTTACAATTTAGATAAGTTTAAAAATGCTTGGAAAAACACACTCATGGTATTTGTTTTCCATATTAAAAGTAACTGATTAAACAGCAACCTGTTTACATTGGCTCTTACCTGCTGCTGGATTTGCCCATTGGCAGCTTGCACCACTATCTGATCCCCCCTGGTTGTAGTTGTATATTGCTCCATCTGTCCTTGCTCACCTAATTTGTCATAAAAACATTTTTTTTTAAATTATTCACTTATTATTCAGTATAACCACAACTAGTAGATTTCTATAAAAACAAATGAACTCTGATGTTGTCCCTAGCTGCAGTTTGGGCCCGAAGCCAGGTGTATTTTGAGACTGAATCTGTTTCCTTGTTAAAGGTGCTTAACATAATGTACAGCATCTTATATGACCTACTTAGTGTGTGTCCGATATTTTTAGCCACAAATACACAGTAAGGGGCTGAAAAGTTGACAAGAGGGTTTAAATAATTAACAAATCTGCAGCATTTCAAAAACCCCTTCTGGGCGGTTACTCCTTATTGTGAGCAAACCAAGGTAACTAAAATAAGCTGAAATTCAATCTGCTCTTTAATTAGTACAAAAACAGCCCCATATTTCACAAACATAAGGTCTGTCTTTGTTTTGGACTGCAATAACAGTGTCATTCATGTCCAGTGTCTGCTTTCGCGTACGCATCGCTTATGGCTCTCGCGCTCACTCCCTCTCGCATTAACCGATTTGATTTCTGTATTTTTCAGAATTAGTCATTTGGTTGGTCACTGACAAACCAATCCGTGTTGTCAGCTACCATTTCCCTTAGAGCAAGCGCAACCCTTTACCGTTTCTCTGGTTGTCCGGTACCCTTCTGATTGGCTCCACTACAGATCTCAAAAACCCAATCAACACAGTGGTGCGGACAAAATGGCGCAAAATGAGCCACACAGAGAAGAAAGGGGGCAGGCTTGATCGGCGAACGGAGCCGAGTTTTACCGAATATGAACGATCCGAGTCGGAAAGGATCGAATGACTGGTGCGCAACGTTAAGTCTAGAAGGGATACGTATGGCGCTACTGGGCATGCGCACATCAATACAGCGTAATTTTTGTCATACTGCACAACAATAATTACTATTTTTTCATTATTGTAAGGGGTAGGTTTAGGGTTGGTCGTTAATAAAACACAATCCAATAGGTAGAAAATTACATTTCATTGTTCGTTTCCGGTCGGAGCTGTATCCCTTCTAGCCACAACCGGTGCGCACGCGTGGTTAAACCATGCTTCCGGTGTAATGTCACCGTGAAAGAAGAGCAAGAGGGACATGTGAGTGTTTACAAAATGTGAACACATAGTATTCAACATTAAATAGATGTATAAGACTAAAGTTTGAATTACGAAAAAATAGTACGGTAAATTTGGCCTTTTGAAAATGGAATTAGAAATGATCAATTTTATAAATTAGCTTGTTTGATAAGTGATGTAGAAATAACGCAATTTAATGTAACATTTAAATGTATTTTATGCAAATTGGCTTACGTTTGATAAGTGAGGTAGAATAACGTAGAGATAAGTTAAATGATTTTATTTAATGAAATAACGTTTTTTTATTATTGTTGTTATTCTGAAATTTTACATATTTAAGGCAAAACACTACAGCTAACTAATAGATATTACCATATTTTCGGAGCTGATTAACCACAGTACATTAAGACAGTTGTTTTGTGTTACAAGTTTTCTGAAATGTTATGTTTAAATATGCACATGATACATTATACAATTAAATGTTCACCAATTTGCAAACATTTGCAGAAGAGAAATCTGAACATTTGGTAAAACCAGGTTCAAGATTCTTGTTTTATTTTGGCTAAAGAAACTGAAACTACCAGTAAAATATCAGTGCATGATGAAAAAAAAATAGAATGTATTGTATATGTATTGTAATTAAAATCTACAAATGCAAATAGATGAAGTGGAGTAAAATAAATAGACACTAAATGTGAATTTTGGATGTTCCCTTTCACTAGTCTGAAAGAGTGAACTTTCAGTTTAATTTTTCATTAGACTCTTATTATAGATCTTATTTGATAAATATTCTTTTTGTGTGTGTGTGTGTGTGTGTGTGTGTTGGATTCAGTTGCAATTTCAGATGTCACTGTCTTTATGTCTCTGACTGTACAGAATGGGCACACTGTGGAGAATGGCCCATATGTTGGCCACCAAACTGGCTCCTCTCCCAGGACCTGCTGCTTGCCAGGTTTGTCGCCATGCCAGTCGAGACACATACGGGTGGATGTCACAGAGGTATTCTGATTCACATCCAAAACAGAGACAACAGGAAGACATGTTTGAAGATGACCATGATATGGATGCAGTAGAAGCCAAACTGAACTCTGTTATTAGGTGAGTCCTTATACAGAAGCACAAAAGCAAATACCACTGTCTTCATGCATTAACATTATTTCCTGTGCAGTGAAGACAGGAGAAGGCGTAAAGCAGCAAAGTTTCACATCATCAAGAGGAAAATGAACAATCCTGGAGCACCAGAGAGAAGGCTTAGCTGGGATGCTATTCAGCAGATAAGGTATCAGTATGAATATGTTTGTTTATTACAAAACTCTCTGGAATGCTTGATTCTGATTGGTCAATCACACAGCAGTCAAACCTTTTCATGTAACTGTATATTTGTAACCAGCATTTGACTGCGTCACATGCTTGTGACTACATTAAAAATGATATTGGAAGACTTCAGTAATTTTAATATTTGTTAAGCACAAAGTCTTTGTATGTTATATAATTAATTCCTAACCAGAAATTAATTTGGATTGCAGATTAATAATATGTAAATTAATAATGTAATTTTTTTTTTTGCTGTGGTCAGTATTTTAATATTTTCTTTAAGTACACACTCCTATTTAAAAGTTTGGGGTCAGAAATATTTTTAATGTTTATTTCATCAAAATACAGTAAAAACAGTAATATTGTGAAATATTATTACATTTTGAAGCAACGTTATATTTTATAATGTAATTCATTCCTGTGATGAAAAAGTTGAATCTTCAGCAGCCATTACTCCAGTCTTCAGTGTCACATGATCCTTCAGAAATCATTTTAATATTCTGATTTGGTGCTCAATAAACATTTCCTTATCATTATCAATTTTAAAAACAGTTGTGCTGTTTTTGTTTTGTTTTTTTGGAAACCATAATACAGTTTTTTTTCAGGATTCTTTGCATAGAACATTCAAAAGGACAGCATTTATTTGAAATAGAAATCTTTTGTTATAATATAAATGATTTACTATTATTTTCGATCAATTTCATGCATCCTTGCTGAATTCAGTGTTGGGTGTAACTAGTTACTAAGTAATTAGTTACTGTAATTTAATTACTTTTCCCTTGAAAAGGTAAAGTAAGGGATTACTCTTATTTTTTCTGTAATTTAATTATAGTTACTTCTTCTGTAATTGAACTTAATACTGTGTATAGACTGTTGAACATTTATATACAATACAATAGAGGATTTAACATCAAAATTCAAAGTCTAACCTTAAAATGCATGCTTTTTATGTACCCTTCTCACTTTAAATACTTTGGGTTAATAAGAATATTGGTAAAACTTTACTGTCCAGTTCTCACTATTAACTAGTTGGTTATTAGCATGAATATTACTAGGATATTGGCTGTTTATTGTTACTTAAAAAGCACATATTAATGTCTTATTCTGCAAGACCGTATTCTAAATCCTTAATCCTACCCAATTCCTTAACAACTACTTTACTAAGTATTAATAAGCAGTAATTTGGAGTATATTGAGGCAAAAGTCATAATTAATAGTTACTTAATAGTGAGAATTGGACTCTAATCTAAAGTGTGACCAGAATAATGTATGTAGTTATTTATTTTTTTATTTGAAAGAATTAAAAGACTGTTTCATGTCTATCCTTGTATCATTAACTGATTTAGGATTTAGAAAGTAATAAGTAATTAAATACTTTTTGGAGAGAGTAATTTGTACAGTAATCTAATTACACTGTTGAACATGTAGTTAGTAACTAGTAATTAATTACTTTTTTTAGAGTAACTTACCCAACACTGCCTGAATTACATTTCTTTAAATTAATTTCTTTTGAAATAAAAAAAAACGTACTGACCCTTAACTTTGGAACTATAAAGTATTTTTATATAAAATTGAATTTTAATATAATCTTTATGTAATTTTTTCTTAGCCAGTGCTTTAAGTGAATCTTTAAGTAACACTATTTCAAATATATTTGTCTTCCTTTAAGAAGAGGTATGTGCTGTATATAATAAAATATCTTATGTCTAGCGAAAAATATTGTAGTTATCTGCTGCCCTTCTTTTTGCAGGTACTTAAAGCAGGAGTCCCCAGAGGAATGGACGCTACAGAGATTAGCAGAGGGTTTCTCTGTGAGCCCTGATGTCATTTCCAGAATCCTCCGCAGCAAATTCACCCCACCAGCAGCCCGTAAACTAAAGCAGGACTCGAAAGTGTTAGCTAATACTGGAACACAGTCTCTCAGAGATGGCAAAACTGAACAGTCTAGACTGCCAAAAACTGCAACACCACCTATACTCCCCTCTGGAAACACAGGTGCCCTGACAACACTGAGTACGGGAGCGCTTGCAGTGCGGGAGACTGTGACTGGACTTGTGCCCCCTAGTGGTAACATAGTGCCGTCACAGCTATCAGCTGAACAGAAAGTGACACCTGCTTTACAAGAGCAGCCTGACTCTAAAACTGAAATGGACATGAGGGATGAGGAGGAATGGGATGGAGTGATTCTAACAGAGGAAGAACTAGAGCATATCGCACAAACACTGAAGGAAGAGCCCAGTCCTGTGGAACAGAAGGGAAGAGAGTTTTTTGACAGTGAAGGCAACTTCCTGTATAGAATTTGAGAGGGTGCTAAGTCATCCATGTTTATCAAAACACTTGTTGCTCAAGTCTATTGTTACAGTTTGTAACAAAACTTATATTGCACATTGTACAGTTCCTACCCTTTAAATTTTAACATTTTTCTCTTTATATTTTTTGTTCTTCTGTCGCATTTGCTTTTTTACTCTTATGTACAAACTAAAAAGCAGAAATAAAAATGACAAAATCAATGGGACAAATCAATTTATTTCTCAAACAAACAGTTCTGTTCCAAATATACAGAGCGAAAATAAAAGATACAAAGTCGGAATTGCTGTATATGTACAGAGCTTCACAACTAATATATACATTGATTTTGCACAGCAAGAAAAGTGTAACACCTCTTATAAATAAAATCACTGTCACAATGGAAATCATTTAGGTTTAGATTTCATTTGCACTGCATCTATTATTACCCCAAACATGGAGAGTAACTCAATTTAGTAACAAGTCATTTAGGGGCATAATTGTTATAAAAAGTTCACACACATAATTTGTCAAAGCTCATGTTATGAACTGTGGTAATTCTTTCAGAAATGAAATTGTTCTCTTATTTTAGAATTATTGAAGATGAGATTACATTTCATTGGAAGGCACAAGCTATGCCTCCATGCTAGGCACTTGAATCAAAATATACACTAGGATTTTTATACCTCTTAAACACTATGTAACTCATAATCTGAGTTGTTACAATGGAGATTGTCTTCCTTTAAGAAAATATGAGACTTTTGTTTAGGTATGTGTAAAACAATTACGAGAAATTTTGAAAACGGCTCCAAATTAACTGTAGAACTGATGTTTAAATACACACTTAATAGAAAACTCACAGCATCAGACATCAAACATCTATGCAAACAGGAAGTACCAATGGAAATGTGCTAAATTGCTCTAGCGCATTTGAATGAAATCACATGGTCAAAGACTTCAGACCACTGGAACGGTTTACACCTCACTGAAGTTTGCCACACACATGAAAATAATTAACACATGCAAAATGACTAATGTCACACAAACACTTAGTCAGGTTTTGTGTGTTTCTGTGCACAATGGTTAAAAAAAACAGTCACACTTTTTTCTGCTTGATAACATGGGACTTTCCTGCTGTCAAGACAAGAGCCAAGAAACAGCACAAATGTTGAAAGCTAAGAAAACTATTTAACTACAAAATTTGATTCAGGCAAATTGTGCAAGGTTGTACACAAACTACAACTGTATTCTATTTTCCATGCATGTGCATCATTGCTAAGTTCATAAAAATATTTATTATTACTAAAAAAATGTCCTAACCTTCGCAGAAATCACTTGATTTGAAGTGTGACAGTAGCTTACAAATTAATAGTGTAATATATGAAATTTATCTCCATGTTCTACAGGTATTTGTCCAAATATCAAAATCTCCCCTTTATTAAACTCACAGCCTATAACACAGTTACACAGTTTCAGGTAAGTAATGTTCATAATAAATATTTTGCCTTTTTGTGAAGCCAAATCTATTGCCTGTTTCTCAGCATTTTATTGCTATATTTATTAATGCACCTGATTACTTACAGCAAAGTGTACATTGACAGCAGTTATGACCACATTCTAGTGAAAAACACAGGGTTCAGTAGCACAGTATTTAAACCTGGGATGCTTGCATCACATGCGTTTGATATGATTCATTGTATCCTGTTGCTGAATAAAATTTCTGCTGAAATAAACAATTTAAAAATTTTATTTCACCACGAGGAAAAACAATACCTCTAGTTCTCACATAAGGGCATCTGTACATAAAAAGAAAGCAAGTATTTTACAAGTACCCCATTGACAGTCTTATCAAACAAAGGTTTGATCCTTAAAATCGTACCCAGAAGACCCCCAATGTCAAAGCAAGAATTGAAACTCCCACAAACAGCATTTAAACACTTCTTCACTGCTTTCGGCAGAGTTACATTCATAAGAACAGCTTCCTATTGGTGGAGAAGCAACCAGGTTCCCTCCCATTGGTCGAGAAGCAAGGAAGTGCATGACGTTAGCTGGCAGATTAAGTCTGAGAAAGCTGACAGCTGGTTTGTGCTTTACGAAGATAGAGACAGCAGCAGTAATGCTTGAATGACAGAAAATGTAGCTTCTTCTGCTCACCTAATGCTCTCTACTCAAGTAGGTCCTGCCAAACACACACAATCATTGAGAAAGATAAGTACAACTATTTGAAATATGAAAGTAGAATACTTAATACACAGTGACCATATGTCCTCTTTTTACTGGACATGCCCTGGCTGGGATTTCTCAGTTGCCTAAAATGTTCAAGTTTTGGCTTTGTTTTGGTTTTTTTGGTTTTTTATTCCTCATGAAAATAATGACTGAAAAGTAGTTTGACCAATAGCGTGGGATAAATAATCGACCAATCAAAGAATGCAAGAAGGTGGAATCTACAGAGAATGGTCAAAACAATGCAAATACATCTACACATAATGCATGAGGACTGTAGAGAGAATATCAATAGGCAAACAAAGCCAAAACCTGGACAATTTATAAATCCTTTTTTAAAAATGATGGTGTATGATCCGCTTGTAAATGATTTCACATTAACGTTTAGGTGAATTGGTTAGAGTGAGACGATCTGAATTGGTACCTCATCTGAGTCATCATGATAATCATTCTTGGGTGCTCCAGCAACATCTGCGTCCAGTGGTTCATCTATGCCGTTGGCTTCCACATTATGTTGTAAGACAGAGTATCTGTGTACAAGGAACCTGTAAAATATAGAGAGCAAGGACAAATGTTTATTTGATGTGATAGAATTAAATATATTCTACATGAAACGTTTAAAATATTCAGAGAGTAGACTGACCTTCCACCACAGACGTATTTCTTTACAAACAGAACCCCAAACACTACACCGGTCAGCAGGATGGCTATGACGATCGCAATGATAGGGGCAGTATGTGAGGTAGCTTTATCTGTCTGTGGATTACAGAGATACAAGTTAAATAGAGATAAGAGAGTGCAAATTCATCATCTTTTTTTAAAATGCATCATACTGTGAACAATTCCTTCATGTGTATCATTTCTCTCTGACACATGAAAGGAGAATTGTTAGACTGACAATGACAGTGAATGAGGGCTGGGGCAGTTAAACACCAAAAGTACAAAAAGCACTATAAAAGTATTATAAAACAATATTAAAATGATATTATTATAAAATATAAGGATAAGGATATTCTTTGACAACTGAATTTTTGGGTAACCTATAAATGTAACACTTGTGTATAAATTCCTACATGCTGTATAAATGAGTGACGTTAAAACACAATTCAAAACTCCTGTTTGAATGATTAAATTAGTAATATACAACAGGCTAAATGTATTCTCACCAGCAGCTGAGGCTCCAGCAGGTTGCTAACGCATCTCTTGCTCAGGTCAATCACCTTTCTTTCTGGTTCTTCCCCTCCTTCACATTTATCACCTGGAATCTTTCGGTACCTATAAAAAAAAAATAACAACCATGAACCAATCTGCATGTTGTTTCTAAAGCTTTCCTAATGAGTCAGGGATGCAAGATGGATCAAGTGAAAAATCTCAACTGTCTACTGACTAATGCTAGGACAAAGCATTAATCCTCAAGAAACGGAGAACAATAAAGAGGGCATTACCCTCTGGTCTGTAGCTGTTCCTCTTTCCCATGGATGCAGATCTCCAAATCGTGGCCTTTGAGATCAGCCTGTTCCATACATTCTGAGCTGTTCTCTTTACGGTAGTATCCAAAGTCACTAAGGAGGAGGCAAGAGAATATTTGACATATTTGAAAACTTTAATGTCTTTATTCGTAATTTATATCAATATGAAAAAAATCATAATCGAAGGTCTAAATTTATAAACCTTTTAACATGACTATAAATGACTAGGGTGTATATATAATATAAATACATAATAAACAACAACAACATCTCATAACAAGGTTATTATTATTTACTAAAACTAAGACAAAAGCTAATGATTTAAAAACACTTTTAAAAGCCAAAATAAAGTACATTTAAAAACCGCAATTGGTTATAAATAATAACAAATCACTACAAACTAAAACTGAATTGCTAAACAGAAACTAAAATATATGAAGATGAAATGGAAACATGTATAAAATAACTAAAGTGAAACAAAACAATCCATTCCTCAAACTAAAATGTAAAATCTGAAAAAACCAAAGCTGTATCTTTTGTTCCCACTCACCACAGGAAGTCATCCAGTGTACACCTGCATGGCGTGGGCTGCTTTGTGACTATGTAATCTCTGCCAATCCAACACACCGAGTCCTTTTTCACACGCAGGAAACGTTCCTTATAACCCAGCATGCAACCATCGTCTGGGTCGCTGATGTCATCAGAGTGTGCCAGCCACTGAACGTAATCATTCTCTTTGCCTGGAAAACAGACAGAAAGATTAGTTTGTGCTAAACTGAATTATATAACGTGCAACATGCCTTGGATTTTGTGTGGTTCAATGAGAACTGGTCACTCACAGTTACGTGTCAGCAGGTCTTTAAAGTCAATGGTGTAAGTTACCCAGTGGCTGATCAGAGCATCTTCATAACCCCACAGACTGACATTCACTGAGCGGGCACCAGGCTCTGCGGCCAGCCCTGTGAAGAACATCGGCGTCTGGGTGAACTTATAAACATGCCAGCACTGCCCCTCATCGGTGGAGAACCTGAAAGACACACAAGCAGACAGTTTTACCAGATATACTTTGCATATTTTCAGCTTGGCATGGAATATAAAGGTCAATCATAGGATCTCAAGAAGCACAGGAAGTGAGGCAGGGTTATTATAGTTAACTAAAACTAAAACAAATCAAAACAAAAACAACTTTAATTTTATTATCGTATTTTATTTCAGCTAGTTGCCTTTTTCATTTAGTTTAACTTGATGTACTAAAATAAAAATATATATGTATTTCAAAATATTAATTAATACAATAAAATCTGACACTAAAATGACACTTAAGGGGGCTGCTCACTTAATCTCAGATATGGGTTTGGCTTCATTGTGCTCCACGGCCACCAGCAGGCCTCCTGAGTCCAGGATGGCGTAATGGTGCGGCCCCTTCAGTGCCTGCAGCCAGGTGTAGCCTCCATCATCAGACACGTACACATCAGGAGTCATCATTGAGATGGCGTCACCTACACTGCCTGAAAAAGGGTGAGTTTTCAAAGTTTCATTATATGAAACTCATTGTTTTTGCCATTCTATTTTGTTCAAAGCAAGTTATTATTACTTTCAATTAAATTAAAACACTAAACCAAAAATAAAATATTTCAATTTGTCACAGAACGGAATTGGACTTTGCATTACCATGAGCCAGGATAAGTCCCACAGCATTAGGTTCACTCAGAGGCAGCATGGGAACATTCAGCTTCATGGAGGTGCTGTATGAGGCATGAATATGCAGACTACACTG
>JAFVLL020030222.1:0-11147 GCA_021397915.2 Tor tambroides | reverse complement strand
TATAGTATGATAAATGTAAGGATATTGATCTGGAAGAAATGGGGCCATAAAGAACCTATTCATCAGTGGTTCTTTGAAGAACCTTTAAAAAGGGTTCTTTGTAGTACCAGAAAAGGTGCTTTATGGCACCAAGAAAAACACCGGTTCTTTAAAGAACCTTTCACAAAATGGTTCTTCAGGGAACCAAAAAAGGTTCTTCTATGGCATCGCGGCAAAACCCCCTTTTTGGTTCTTCCTAGCACCTTTTTTTTTAAGAGTGTAGTTGCAGCCTAAAAGCTTAATTTGACTATAGCATCTTTTCCATAAGATGACTGGTGTGTTGCACAGGCGGCAGCAGGACGGGACACGCTGTAGGTAATTACTGAGGAATGCAACAGTAGAAGACAAGCAGCTCTCTTAGCCAGCAATAAACAAAATGAGACACCCCACAGCACAGAGGCGGCACTTCAGTGTGTGTATGTGTACTTAGACAATTACATGTCGATGCAATGAACACATAATGTATGACATGTATGCTCAACATACTAGAGTTTCCGGTATTCTGTCAATTTGTGGGAAATTACACTAAAAACCACACAAATTCTGTTTTATTTCATTCTGTTTCTTAAAATATATGTATGTGGCAGTTTCAATGGACAGAGAAGCGCACGGCTCTTTTCTCAGAACTGAAAGCATACTCCCAATTATCGATCACTCCCTTACTCTTTAACCCATTAGCTCAGTAAACAAGCAACAGTGTGATTCACAGGCTCCCTGTGGGCCTGTTGTATTTTTTTCTTCCGCACATGTAGTAGTTTAAGTGCTGCTCTTCAGTGGAAGCTACTTTGGCTTTTATATGTAGTTTAACTCTTTGGGTTTTTGAACAAATTTTTTTATTATTTTTTTACTTTTTTTTAACTTCATCAGAATGGTACGCAATTTTGTAATGGTTTTGGCCCTTGTTATGTGAACACACGAAAACCATGTGCATGATTCAAAAAGGTTAAATGGTCCTGAAAAAATAGTCAAAAATGACTGCACTGGAATCGGAAGTGAATTTCATCTAGTGCAAACATTCGGTACTGCGCCCAAACAAAATCTTACTGAAAGCTTTTTTTTTTCTTTTTTTTTTGTGATATCGACCTCAAATTTGGAACACAACTTGTTTAGATTTAAAGTTTTGATTTTCTCAGATTTTGAGTAAAACATGTTTTGCAAAATCTATATTTCGTAAACAATTGAAAAATAGTTTCTTTGTTTTTTTTTCATAATACTAAACTTGAACTTTTTTTCGGTTTCACTTTACTTTTTTTCACTTCAGCAATAATCTGCCAAGTGCCTTCTTTATAAAAAGAGACCGAACTAAGTCCAAAGCATTTAATATTTATGACATTTTAAGTTGGAAATTTAATTTTCAGGTCTAAAAAAAAGGGGTTAAACAGGAATAAACGTAGGGCATAAATATAATTTAGCACCATAAAATCCCCTAAAATTGAAATATATATATATATATATAAATAAATAACTAAAATATAGTACATTCATTTAATTGAATGAATGAATAAATAAATAAATAAATAATAATTTTTGAATGCAGCAAAAACAACCAAAACAAAACAACCTTCATTCATCAACTATGCGAAGTGGTTCTGAAGGAACGTGCTTTTCTTTGGAAAGCATTGTGTGGATTGACTGTGATTCATGGAGAATGGGGAATTATCAAAGTCTTGATCTTGTGGTCAGATGATTTTGAATTGTCATAAGTCTGACGGTATATGCATTGCAATGTTAAGGATTCTAAAGAAATAAATACTGTTTGTGAAACAGCGCAGTAGTGATCACGTACTAGATGGCGACTGCACAGTCATGTAAATGGCAGGTATAATCTAGTCATTTGAAAGGTAAATACCTTCAACGGTTCTCAAGACCATTGTGTAATGTTTCCTAGCACAGCCGTGACTCACGCATTAATGACAGCACACTTGTGTTTCGTCTTTGCCGTATTTTAGCTGGTATGTGTTATTTGTGTTGTACGACTCTAAACTGTACTGTAGTTGTGTGTTTGTCTCAGAAAACTGACACCAGTAAATTTTCAGCTGAAACTAAACGTCACCACAGTCACCTATGACCTATATTGTAAGAGGAGTAAAGATGATGTTGTTGGGGAGCAGGTCATGAACTGATGTTTATTCCATAAAAATAGATTTAATCAATGCTGAGTCTGTTTTTAGGAGATATGTTGAAATGAGACGTCTGATTGTTTACTAATCCTCAAAGCTTTGCAATTAAATTTTCATACATGCACAGCACCTTTTCATGCCATATTAATAGAGGAAATTGATGAATAGTTAATATTAAAAAAGGTATATGACTTTAAAAATATAAATAAATAAAAATTAACTTAATTTAATAAAAAAAAATATGAAAGTAAATTTAAGCATCAATAGGATATAGTATGCAGCATGGCTAAAATTAATGAATTAATTTTAGGGCTGTCAGTTTAACGCGTTAACTTAATTGATTAGTTAGAAAAAAATAATGCGATTAAAATATTTTAATACAGTTGACTCACTGGCCCCGCCCCCGGACCTTTACATCATCTTACATTTCATACAGTTGACTGTTAACAAATATGATGCATGGCAACAACTCCATAAATGCAGTTATGCCCTAAAATTCAAGATATTGGTGCAAAAATGGCCCTGTATGTGTTTTTGTCTCATATTTATATCATACGATAAGCGATATCACAGGAGCAGCGAGAGCAGTATCACACCAGTGCTGTCTGTCCCGGATATCACGAGGATATTTATACAACAGTAAATAAGAATTTGATATTGTGTTCTATTTTAAACACAATATTATGTGTTTTTGTTCAATTTTGCAGAGAATATTATCTTTAAAGCCATAGCAGAATTGTTGTGCGTCTCAGAGAAACACAGCGTGTTTAGTTTCTGAAAGAATCCGCCTTTTAAACGAATCATGTGAACCAATGATTCAAAGGCCCATTCATAAAGAGAGCCGTTTACTTCATTCCTGAATGAATCAGCCGTTTGAACGAATCGAATTAATGACATTTACCGCCACCTGCTGGCAGATTTAATTTCTTATTTAGAGTATCATTTAATTAATAATAATAATTATTATTATTATAATTATTATTATTATTATTCATAATAATAATAATAAATTAATAATAATAATAATTATTATTATTATTATTATTATTAATAATAATAATAATAATAATAATTTAAAAAAACACTAAAGGGATAGTTCACCCCCCAAAAAATCATTCTGTCATCATTTACTCACCCTCATGTCATTTCTAATCTTTCTTTTGTGGAACATAAAAGAAGGTATTTTGAAGACCGTTGGTAACAAAGCTGTTTTGTTTACCAGTGACTTTCATTGTATGAACAAATAATACTGAGATGTTTCTCAAATTATCTTCTTTTATGTTCCATAGTTTGTTAGGCCATTGTAGCCTAAATGTTTAACACAAAAACACAAAATGTTTAACACAAAAATAGCTTTAAATAATCTTTTGTGGGTATTTTCACAGTCAAATTTATTTTGCGATTAATTGCGATTAGTTAGATCAATTAATCGAAACATGTAATTAATTAGATTAAAAAAATTGTATCAACTGACAGCCCTAATTAATTAATTAATTTATTTATTTGCTCAACTTCAAGAAATAGTGCTCTTAAAGGGTTAAATATTTTGTCATAATGTAGAGCTGACTCTAAATTAGCATTAGATTATGGCAAAAGATATTAAATATAAAAATCACTATTATTGGCTGACAACTGATCTAATTCCATTGTTGCATTAAAAAAATAATGAATGAATTAAAAAAAACTTAAATATTAAATCATTTAGGGATCACTACATTATAAATATATTTTGTAAGATATACATTTTTTGTATTAACTTTTATATTAATATAATAGAAGTGGTACTGTATTATAGAAAAGCACACTTCAAGAAATAGTGCTCTTAAAGGGTTAAAACTTTACATTACAGATATATATATATATTATTGTATAATTTCCTTGATATTACCTGATTAATAGATTAATCAAATTAATTAGAAATTGCATATATAAGTGATTTAAGTGACATATATAAGTGATCCATTTTTTATATTATTGTATTAGAAATCTAGAGCTGTCTCTCTTAATGAGCATTAGGTTACAGCAATAGTTATTAAACAAATAAATAAAACAAATAAATCATTAATAGTGGCTGACACGTGGTTCCAAATTTGCATACCATTTAACAACATGAAAGATTCACTGAGTAAATCTGACATGATTCTACAATTGTTTAACCTCACACTGATTTATAGAAAAATGAGTGTCATTTTATTGGTATTTTATAATCTCAGTGTGTAGCTTATGTATATAAATCTGCTGCACAAAATGGTAACTTCCTCCACCGCTACCCACAATACCGTTTCTCACACACCTTGGTCTGCCATTGCTGCCATGCAAACAGCCTTCATCTCTGCAGGCATTATGTGGTTTATTTGTGAGAAGCAGAATACTTAATATAGTACTGAAAGTTTGGTTTGGCACAGTTTTATATTGTAGGTCACAGTAATCAGAGCCCGTATGCCAGTAACAATATTTTCCGTACAGATGTCGATCTCTGAATGATCAAAAGTGTGACAGGAAAATCCCATATTGGTAAGTATGGTCTGACATTTAATAAGTTGAGTTTCAAAAGGCTACGCTGCCCACACGCCAGACAGCTTTCGATTTGTTTGGCCATGGTTGAGAGGTTAAATCAATGTTTTATGAGGGACTAATGTTAGCCTCCATTAGAATGAGACAGCTTCATTTATTTTCACAGTGAATATGGTCATAGATTGCTCTTGTGTCCATTATAGTTTGAAGCTTTCCATTAAGGAGAAAAGGTTGTGCACTTATTTCACTGTTGAGGTTGGTTGTTGTCAGATGGGTGAAATGTGTGATAATTATTTATGAAGCACAAAAGCTAAGCTAGTCTCATTCATAAGCTTTATACTGTAATGGTAACTTGTGCTTTTAAAGTATGTATTTGTTTTTGTCTGTAGGTAGTATGGATGTATGAATGGGAACCTGAAGAAACCAAAGAGACTACAGCACCTCCTGCAGGCTTGAATAGCCTCTGTTCTTGGTGGTGCTTGATATACTTTTATTATTGTTCATACTTTAATGTTAGGGATTTAACCCTTAGGGACATTTTTGTCTCTCTCTCTCTTTTTTTTTTTTTTTTTTTTTTTTTGATAATTTTGGCTGTGTTAATGCAAACAGCATACATTTTATTAAAGATTTTATTGGAATTTTTATATTTCACCCTTTTTCCCATTCATAACTCTATTTTACCATAAGTACAAGACAGTATTTATTTCTCTATTTATTTATTTATTTTTCAGAATTTGTGTGTGTGAATTGAAGTTTTTTTTTGTTTATTTGTTTTTTTTACCTGACACTGCACAAACAAAGTGCAGTTGTTGCTAATCTTTGACTTATGCAAGACTATAAAAACTCAAAATACACTTAGCATTTAATATATGGAAAATAATTATGACTATAATAACATTATTTAATAATCTTATTTTTTTTTCCATAAAAACAACAGTTGCACTATATAAACAAACTGGCATTTAAAGGGTTAAAATCCTGGAAATGAATGAATTTTTGTAGTTATGATCAGGACTGATGTTGGTAAAAAAAAAAAAAAAAAAAAATTAATATATAATATTTTATTTCAGTTTTTTGACATGGACATTTTTGTCCTCTAAGGACCCCTGTGTAACTTTTAAATTGAAGCAAGGATTAAAAATTTAAATTGAAGCAAGGATTAAGGAAGATATTTTGAAGAAAGTTTGTAACCAGGCTGTTTTGGGGCACCATTGACTTCCATAGTAGGAAAAAATAATACTATGGAAGTCAATGGTGCCCCAGAACTGCTCTGTTTCCCACATTCTTCAGAATATTTTCCTTTGTGTTCAGCAGAACAAAGACATTCATACAGGTTTGGAACTACTTGAGGGTGAGTAAATGATGACAATTTTCATTTTTGGGTGAACTATCCCTTTAAGAACTTATTTTTATAAACTAACAATCATGCTAGTTGACATTTGGTTGAATGTTTTAAAACCTTGATTAAAACATGACAACATGATTTTCAAAATCAACATTTCAACGCTGGATTTTACATTTTTATGTCAATTAAGTGTAATTAACCCTTTAGTATGATTAATAGCAATAATGATGCATGACTAACATCCCTTCAGAATTGATATTTGGAATTTTTTTCAATGTACGAACATGAATTCTGAATCTAAGTGACCACGTTTTCTTAAGAACATTTTAATCTAAATATTAAATGTTTTTCAGTTATTTTATAGCGGTGCTAGGTGCCAGTATCTTCACTGGCTATCATATGAGAACACTGTGGTGCCTCCTTGTCTTCCCCTAATGAAAACAGACACAGAAACTTCACCATGATGATGTAATGGTTGTATTTTTTAAACCCTTCATGTGTCCTTCAGATGCAACAGCTCTGATATGAACAGTGTTTATACATTCTGGAGGTATCACCTCCTCTCATTCTTGAGCCCAAAATACACTCAGTCTTTCATATTTTATCAAAACAACCAGGGTCAAACACAACAGGATGACATCTGATACATGGGTATAAAAAGACTAAAATATGAATGTTACACCAAGTACAAATATGTTACAGTCACTCAAATGTTATTTTTTTCAACAGCAAAGTAGTTTTTAAGATTTAAATGCACTAAAATTGCTGTGAGAATGTAACATGTCATTCCTGTAAATATCATTTTAAAAATAAAAAGACAAGAATTACACTGGAATGACAATTTCAAGCTTTAAAAAAAATGACCAAAAACATTAATCTATATGCACAGGTTTGATGATTTTTATGTTATTAACATTAAAGCTGATTATCTATGGATAATTACATAAATGTCAGTCTGTTTGTCACATGACTTTTAGTTTGTCTGTGTTTTGTGTTAGAGACATTTCTTGGCCCTACAAATTTATTCATAACCTTGTTGTGGACTGTGGTCTTGAGTAAGATTGAGAGGCTCAGCTCTCTGTCTGTTCTGGAGGATGTATATGCCTCCATCTAGTGGTGAAAGTGGATAAAGTTTTATTTTACTCTATGACATCAGAAGAGTACAGGTTGAACGGGACGGGTTTAACTTTCTCAGGTTCTTACAGAGGAGTCACACCGTTTCTGTCTGTCACTGCAGGGACTCACATCTCTCCAGGATATCTATAACTTTAGGCTACCTTTGCTCATTTTGGCTGCTCTTGGTAAGTTAGTAACAAAAATCAAGGACACATGTGTTATTTAACACATTTAGGCCTGGTTTCACAGACAGGGCTTAGACTAAGCCAGGATTTGGCCATAGTTCAATTAGGACATTTAAGTCTTTTTTTATAAACGTGCCTTAGAAAAAAACATTACTGGTGTGCTGTGCATCTTGAGACAAAACAAAGGCACCGATATATTTTAATATCAATGCAAGGTTCTTTCAGCTGAAACAGCTCAGACTTGAACCAGGTAAAAATGTGATTTTCAAAACAACAATCACCTCATCACAAGATTTTCTAACTGTAACATGGAATTTCAACAAAGGTCCAGTTATTGCACCGATAATCACAAGTGTCCTAGTATCAAACACCGATAACATTGATGAGAAATACGCCAGCAGAATCATCTACAATAAGACCCGCTGGTGAAGGAGGATGGAGGGGAATATATTCTCACTATAGTCACTAATAAGGGACAGCAGCTGTCCGGACAGATTGATCTTGAGGTTCTTGGTAAGTATTGAATATCCTGTGCAATCTTCAGGTATACTGTATAGTTATAGACTAGACACTGGGTTGGTGAAGCCTAGCGGTTGAAGGTCTGAAGATGAACGAATGGTTGAATGTTCAAGTCCTGCGCAAATTTGTTAAAAGCATTATTTGAATACTAATAGTAAACTTTATAGCAGTTCTTTAAGCCAGAGTTGCACTGAATAACAAGTTAATCTCACAGCCAAACAGTGGGTTCATTTAGGATGAAATGGAGTTTGCATTTGGTTTTAGAGAACAATGAATGATATGACTGAATCAACCCGAATGGATAATAGTGATGCCTCATTTTATGACTTGCTTTAAACTTATGATTGCAATATGATTCATTTTAAAGACATTCATTCAGTGACCGGAAATCAGTTGTATAAAGATATTTTAGATCTGTCTAGGAGGCTTTCTTGATGTAAGATGCATGTTGTCAAATTTCAGGGTTGGTTATCCAGAGGTTGTTGGATGGAGCTAAGATGTTTCTGATTGAACATAATTCATGGTTTTCTTCTCGTTTCTCCAGAACCCGTAACTGACGTCAAGATTTCGTCCAATCTCCCTGAAGCTGTAGAGTTCAACAGCACCGTGGTTCTCACCTGCTCTGCCAAAGGCTCCTTTACTTAAAAGTGGCTGAATGGTTCAGTCCCTTTGGTGGTGGATGGCACACATATGAAACTAAATGCAGTCGGCAATGAGCTAACTATTGCTGAAGTTCGCCGTGCAGATCTGCGAGGACCCATTTTTTGCATTGCAGAAAACGCACTGGAGTCAGGGAGGAGCGCTCCCTTCAATCTCACTGTGAGCTGTTCCCACGCATACATAGTGTGAGGCATGAATACATGAACACTGTTTGCCTTCAAAAAACTGTTCACCTAAAAATGATCATTATTCACACAGCATCATATGGATCCAAATCCACATGATGAAATGTTTTACGTTTATGCAGTACTTTCCATGCAGTAACAGTTCATAGTGACCATGTCTTTCAAGCTACATAAAGGTCTAAACAACGCATGAATATGGGATAGGGAAGAATTTCAATTAAAAGTGACATACATTTCAGTCTGTTCCTTAGTTATTGTATGAATTCAGAAATTATTTTTTTTCATGTATAAAAAAATAATATAAATAACTATAACACACAGGCAGGCAGGAAACACAAGCAAGAAGATAGTGGCTCAGTAGTGTAAAGTTTTATTAAGTGAAACAAGGCAAAACAAAAGGGCAGCCAACAGGGATCCAAAAAAGTACAAAAAAACAGCACGCTAAAGAAAGCAGAATACAAACTGTCTGATGTCACATACGTTTTGGGCAGGTACCGATTGGCTAAGGTTTCAGACGAAGAATTTTACAGACTTCTGCTTGGGGTGATCTGTCAGTGTGAAGCAGGCATGTTCACAAGTCCCTGAGGTCCCTGTATGACATTCCTTCCTTCTTTTTTGTCCTCGGCTGATCACATGTCTGAAATGCTGACTTGTGGTTGTACAGTGAACCACAGTGGAAGTGCAAACATAAATATGTAATACACATGTGTCTGTCTTTTTATGTGAATGCCATTTTACACATTAACTATTTATTTGTAACTTGTTTTGATTATTGTGTGCACATCGAAACATTCAGCTTTTCACATCAGTGAATGAGTGTAAAGTTCCATTTACAAATATTAATTGTACAAGTTGTCAAATTCAAATCTACAAGCTTCTAAACTATTACTTTTTTAACCTCCATACATATAGCTATGTTTACTGGTACATTCGTTTTGAGGATGCAGTGGCACTAACTTGTGCCACTGGTAACTGCGGAATATGATGTGGTATTTTGTGTGTGTGTGTGTGTGTGTATATATATATATATATATATATATATGTTAGTGTATGTGACAACTGTCTGTTTTTAAGGCCAGTTAATGTAAGTAATGAAGTAATGAGTGGCCTGTGTATATCAATCTGATAAGAAAAAAAATAACTTCCTCCACCGGCAACCCCGCTACCCACAATTCCTCACACGCCTTGGTCTGCCATTGCTGCCATGCAAACAGCCTTCTTCTCTGCTGGCACAATGTGGTTTACTGGTGAGAAGCAGAACACTTAATATAGTACTAAAAGTTTGGTTTGGCAGGTTTGTCTTCTGCCACTCTAATCTGCCGCTCTTTTTTAATGCAAACAGCATAAATTGTACACTAAGTACAAAAAAAAAGCTATACTCAGGACCTAAAGGACATAAATGTCCCATTGAAAACCATTAAAACAGCAATATTTAATCTCAGTGCCATTTAAGCAGTGCCAGTTAACATGCTTTCAACCTGTTGGCAAAGCCTTATTTTATTTTTTTCTACCTGATGTCACTGTTTTCTTAGGTTTGGCTTATGGAGCAAATACTTACCTTTTTCTTGTTTTCTGCTTCTGCTGATAAAAGGCCAATTGAATTAAGATTGATATAATAATTGTGTGGGTTTATTGGTTTATCAGTATGTGGTTTGTATGTGAGTATTAAGAAATTGTGTGTGTGTGTTTGATCTGACCAGGGGCGGACTTACCCATTAGGCAAAGGTAGGCGACTGCATTGGTGCTTTTCATATACGAGATGCGCATTAAGCGCGGACACTTGAACGGTTGCTGTTTACGGTGTTTATTACCACGACAACCGTCTGCGTGTCCGAGTTGAACGTGCTTCTTGTGTATCCTGCTTGTAGCAAATGAAAATATTATGCATCTGAAGCTGACTGCCGCACGAGCGCGAGGTCTCTCTTTCCCAGCGCGCACACACACCTCTCTCTCTCTGCGTCTGCTCTGTTCAGCGAGCGGCTGAAAGGAGGAGCACTTTCAGTTAAAACAGATATTATGTTGCTTCTCTAATTTTACATGCAAGTATAGCCGAGATCACAGCACAGATATTGTCTTTATCTTATGTGTAGCCTATTTGATTTTTTAGACGACGGCTCGATTATAAATCAGGATTTTTGTGCAGATTAATATCTCGGAAGGGAGAGCTGGTTATGTATTCTTAATGAGTCGCGTTTCAGTCAATATTTCATATTCATTCCGTTGTCTGACAACAGAAACAGTAAAATATATTAATGAAAACAGTTTTACTGAGAATTTAGCTGCATCAAAATACAGTAGGCTATGTGGCACAGAGAGGCAAATGTAACAATAAATAATAAATGTACATATTGCATGTTCAGAAGAAGTGAGCTGCCCTGTCGTGCGAAAATGTAAGTAAACTGCTCAGTGCAAAGAAAGAGAAGTAATAGGAACCTGGTATTTCTATATTCTTTTTTTTCATGTG
>JAFVLL020030221.1:0-14554 GCA_021397915.2 Tor tambroides | reverse complement strand
CCGTCAGTCTTAGTACACAATGTAACTACAGAAGAGTCAAGTTTTAAATAGGAAAATTATCGAAACTCTTTGGTCATTTTTGAGCGAGATGCTAACGGGCTAATCAGATTCAATGATCTATGCTAAGCTGCGCTAAAAGCACTACTGCCAGACCCGGAGATCGGCTGAATGGATTCGAAAACAGTAAAACTCAACTGTTTAACTCTTGGGGAGTTGGAAAATGAGCCTATTTTCAAAAAAAGTGGAGTGTTCCTTTAAATGCAGTCCAAATTCAAATATCTATTTCAAGCATAGAAATTAGGAAAGAAGTATTGTAATTTCCATACTGTAGAAAAAAGGAAAAATTATACACATATGAAATATTCACTATCATTTATCTTACAGTACAATTGTTTTACAATATATGGCATTAAATATCGCAATAAATATTGTATTGCTGACTTCATATAGCGATATTATCATAGCGTGAGAATTTTATAGCGTTACATCCCTAATAGACATGTGATGCATCTTCTGGGAAGATGGAGCAGAAATATGTATGACTCATCTTGCACTAGGACGTATACATATATCATTAAATAAAATGCCCTATAGAATAAAATCCCCTCCCCCTTAAACATAAATAAAACCTGCCAATAACCTGTAGCAAATTACATGTAGCATGTATGTTTGTTTGCTAGGCAGTATTTTATTATTAGCATTAGTGATTTAAAGCTAACGGCGCTCTCCAATTATACTGCAATGGTTATTTGCAATTTGTTACATTGCAATAGCAAGCCGCTATAACCTCTGGCATTTGCTATCACAGCCCAGTTGAGCCCTGCCCAGCCCAGCCCTTGATACTACTGTTCTCTGCTCTGTGCAGTCGCTACCACTTTCAGCTGAGTCATCGTCCATATCACCAGGGTGATTAGACAAAGTGCTTCAGCCTTACACTCAAAGATCAGAAGAATTGGAAGTGCTCTTGCTCAGTGCCCATCTATCTATTGCTGTAATTCTTTCCATCTCATTCATTGTCTTGCTTTGGGCAGCAGCGTATGGATTTATGATTGTCCATTTCTCTTAATATCTAAAAGCTCAGTTAAATAACTCGAAACTACGTCAGACCAAGTGCTTTTGAGTTCTTTTATTTGATCCCTCTGTCATCTGTTCATTTTGTCACCTTTCTCTGGTTTACAGAAGAATGCTTAGCTATTCTGAGGGCAGTAGGAACACCTGTTTAAAGTGTCATGAAACCCCTGTTTCAGCAGTGTTTTTTCACACTGACAATTTGAAAAGGGTCCCAAAAAGGGGCTGTGTCAACTGTGATAAGGTGGGTAAAAAAGAGGAAAGAGGGATGGGATTGCATAAAAAGGGGAGTTCCATTAAGCACATAAAGACAGCTAATTTACACATGGCAATGCAACACACACACACACACACACACACACACACACACACACACACAGTGAGATGGAGAGCGATGCAGAGAGGAGCAGTTTAAACACACACATTTTATTTGCAATCTGATAACAATAGCCCAGAGTATGAAAACTACTAGTAACTGGTTCACTTTGACTATTATCTTACATAACAAAAATACAGAATGTTTCAGTAAACAGGCGCTGAAATCAACAGGAATTAGTACCGCTTCTTTTTTAATTATAAAAAAAAGAAAGTATAGGAAATTAACACTTACAACCCATGTGTCTGAATGATGACAATGAGGGAAGACAGAAGAGTCAGAAGTGATACTTTCTCATACATAATAATGCAGTTTATTATTCTTTCATAATAGGGCGTGGAAATCAGATTGAACGAGCTCTTTCTCATGAATAAATGCGGAGAAACTGCTGATGTAGATGCGTACTCTCCAGTCACGGGAGCCAGTTACCACCTCGAATTAATGTATATATGTCACATTTTGTGACATTGCTTCAACTTTGCTTTTCAAACTGGAAGAATGAAATTGCTCAGAAAAATGCAAAAATAATCAATTTCCACTTGCTAATAAAATATATGAGTACTATTACTGTTTTCATCAAGGTACAATCTATACATTTTTGTTCACATCTCAAAAAATGTGTTAAAAAGAGTCATAGACAGCATTTCAGAAGTGAGGGGTATTAAATGTAATAATACCTTTTTTTGTTTAATTGACAGGTTTCGTTTATTTTCTTTTTCTCATCTCTTACTTTTAATTGGCTAAGAAATCAAATACACTGCTGGACAGAATTTGTATTCTGTAATATTTTTCTATATTTTCCTAAAGGCAATTTTATGATTTGTTTATATACTACACTTTACCATTTCTATCACAGAATAAGGCAGAAAATATATTAATTGTTTCTATAGGCTACTGTAATAAATGCTATGTCAGTTAGCACTGCATTATTCAGATATTTTGTTTATTACCTGGAGATGACTTGACCATACAAACCATACTGTAGGAATTGTGCATGTATTGTCTTCACATTTTTTTATTCAGCTATACCACGATAGCTGGATGTCTTTAACTGTATTAGGTCCATATTTCCTGCCACGTTTCCTGCCAAATTATTTCTATGAGTCCGTTTTGGACTTCCGGATTCGAGTATGAATGCAACACTTGTACACTGTATGACAGTGTTTAGTGCTCCAAAATCTTCACATCTCCTCATTTTGGATACAAATAAAATACCAGGTCTTGCATGGACTATCTTTTCTCTTTGAATTTAAATTTAGATTTATTTACGCTGGCCCCTGAAAACCTCTATGTGAATACACTGGCCTGAAAAAGTGCTGGGGACGAATTTATGTTTCGTTAAAAGTGTGGGGGGGGGGCATATTCCCCCGCATATTTTACGCCCATGTTATAGGGTTTCATGACCCTTTTAGATCTGTATATGTTGTTGTGTAAAGATGTGAAGTATGGCACAGGAACGCCATACTTTCACTGGCCCAGTGAATTATTTATTTACCCGCTATAAATCTTTCATCTGATGAGAGCAGTAATATAGTGTGCTTAAGCAGGAAGTTATACTCCTGGGCCCCACCCTGCAAATTCTGCTCGGATCAACCTCGATTAAAGTACCTTATTAGGCAATCGCTGCCTTTAATTGGAAGCTGTTTACATGACATTAGTTATTACAGTGTGACCCAGTATTTTACCCCTGGTAGTGTTTTTTTTCTTCTTAGATTTAGCACAAAAGCCACTGATTGTTATGGATATTTATGTATCATTATGCAATCTCCATAGGACTTTTCCTTTGTAGCACTGCGGTCTCAACCCTTTACCAGATCAACCCACTTCTCCTTAGTGAGTGATCTGAGTAAAATAGTCCCTGCTGAGAGCGCATTTGTGTCTCTTTCTGCTGTATGTAGTCTGCAGTGGTCAACCGCTCCATTAGGGAGAAGACTCTCAGCCGCACCGCAGAGAAAACGCCTGCGCTAGCAGCTAGCGTTCTGTGTTATCAGTGAATTTCAGCAAACAGTTAGAACTCTGCAATATTAGTGGTCTAAACTAGCATCTTGGATCATCTGTGAATTTCAGATGAGAAGTGAATGCACTTGTATTTTCAGACTTGCACTCTCAGACTTACACTCTCAGACACCCGCACTTCCACAAGTGACGTCACTTTTAAACGCTTTTAAACCTCCCGTAGAAAACCAAACACTTAATATGGCTTAATGTGTTAAGATAGTGCCATTAAAAGATCAAATTCGATATATAGTATATTAATATAATGTACTACAAGTCAAGCATATGGCCATGAACACAACAAGCAAACTTTCACTTTTCCTCCCATACAGCAATTAAAAGGTGGGGTATGTAATTTTTCAAAAACGCTTTAGAAAACTGAGTCGAGGGCCGAGTACCAAAACAAACTTGTAGGCAATCAGCAGTAAAGGGCATGTCTACTCATGATATGGAGGAGAAAGCGCTCAGTGAACAACTGAGCCGTCGTTGCCGAGTGACAGAAAGATAGAAATGGTCGATAAAAACAAAAGAGGAAAAAGTCTGCAGAACGATAAGGCAAGAAGTAGGACCCGTGTAAATATCGGATCAGCTTTCCAGCACTGGAAAGAACTCAAGGAGCGGAAGACCTGCGATCGGACACCGGGATTGCTTTGTTTCTTCTGGATAGGTGAGTAACACCGTGTCTACACCGGACGCGGCGTGCCGCAACATCTAAAGCCTGCCTATACTGGACACGATAAAGCGACCATTGAAAATCATTTGAAATTTGTGTCAGCACGTCATAAATAGAACGCGGCAGCAGTTTTCTGTCGGGGATTTGTCGCACCGCACAACATCCAGTGCAGACAGCATCACTGATTATAATGACTTCTACAGTATTTTGTAGTATTTTCGCTCGCGTCCAGTGTAGACACGGTGTTCACAGAACTAATCATTGCCTGGGTTGCGTAGGTCACGTATGTGTGGGGCGGAGCTATCAAAATAGGGGCGAGACCCTTTTGGGGAAGGGGCGTGTTTGTTTTGGTGATTTCAAATATCAACATTGGCTTCCAGAAATCGCTTACCCTACCTTTAATGTGGCATAATAACGGACTAAGACGATAAAAACCAAATTCAGTATTTCTTATTGTTGATGCAAGCTAAACAGACCATATAAACGTGCATTAAGAAATGCATTAAGTGATATTAAAAGGACCAACTCCGTGCAGTTGAGCCCAGAACGCAATGCGTTAAGTTGCACGTTTAACGTTTTCCTCCCATAGAAAATCATTATAAATAAAACACGTAATGTAGCTTAATGGACAAAGACAATGATATAAAAGACAAAGACAATGATATAAGTGGCGATTGAAAGTGATTTTGTAATTTAGTTTTCTTGTCTTCACAACCTAGCTACTTGTGTAAAATGTTGAGAGATTCAATTTAAAAAATAATTAATAAATAAAATACATTAAAATAAAAAAAATATAAAAAAGACTGCAAGTGACGTCACTTGCAGAAGTGCAGGTGTCTGAGAGTGCAAGTCTGAGAGTGCAAGTCTTAAAATGCAAGTGCATTTCTTCAGCCAGACCCTATTGGGGAATTTTAGCCGCAAGCAAGCATTCTGCAGTAGGATAAATGCTTCTTTTTGGTGTATGAGCAAGAGTGTACTTTTGAAAACACATTAAACTTCCATAATGTTACATGTTTCCAAGTGAAATAATTAATTGATTGGAAGTCAGTGTGAATGCTAAAAACAATAACTAAATAGCTGTCAGGTATTTACACATATTAGGTTATATTAAATCATATTAAGCAGCATTACATTAGTATTATTCAGTTACTATTAATATTATAGTATTTAGAATTTTTTTGTTTGATTTTATTCGATTTATTTTTAATTTTAGACATTTTGTGCGCTTTTGTTATTTTAATGTTTTTTAAATATTTCTGTTTAGATTTGATATATTTTTTATTTCAGTTAATTGCCAAGGGAACATTTCTTATTCAGCGCATACTTATATTTTACTTTAGCTTTATTTCATCTTTATTTAATGTAGTTAAATACGTGATAGCCGACAGCTGTTTAGCAATCGTTTTTAGCATTCACTCATACATTCAGTTTATTTCCAATTAACAAAAGCAATTTTTAAGGATTAGTTTTAGTTAACAATGACAATGCTTTTCAGTTATTAGAAAGATTATGAAGACAATTAAAAGGTTACGAAGACGAACATTTGTTTGTAATCACCTGAATTAAAGAATTCTTAAAAAATGTTATAATAAAAATAAATAAACAAGAATATCAGAAATGTGCAATAAGACAATAAACAGGGTCTGTTTTAATTCCATATTGATTTTAAACATTGGTCAGTTTTACCTAGTCCTGTTTCATAAATGAATAGAGAACAATGGCTCTCTGAATACCAGAAGTGACTTGCAGTTAACTGTTAAATTATTCATTTAATGACTTTGCTCAGCAGTTATTGTTCTCCACCTTTCTGAGAGTCACTAGTATGCAATATGTGGAGTCTTCGACAGACCACTCAGAAAAAATGAATGAGAAAACCAGTGCAGTGCAAGTCTTTTTCTTCTCATGTGTAAATGTCATGCTCGCTTCTTACACTCACTGAAGATTCCTCGTCCTCATGTGTGCCGTCCTTCTTTTTTTTACAGTCCCTGTTGAGCATCCCTGGCTCACCTTTCATGTCCCGCCGCAGCAGTATATTCAGCTTCAAAGGCTCAGAGAACGAGTTTGCAGACGATGAGCACAGCACGGTCGAGGAGAGCGAAGACCGCCGCGGCTCCCTCTTTGTCCCGTACAGGCGCAGCAGCTACAGTGGCTACAGCCAGGGTTCCTCACGCATTAACCCACTGGCACCCCACCCAGGCTGCAAGAGAAACAGCACGGTGGACTGCAATGGCGTGGTGTCTCTGATCGGGCCTGGGCCCGGCCGGCTACTGCCTGAGGTGAAAATAGATAAGGCGGCTTCTGATGACAGTGTAAGGACGTCCACAGGGGGCAGGTTCAGAGTATAGGCATGACAAGAGTGGCCGATTATGATTCCAGTTCAGATTTTTCCTCTCTCTTTCCCTTTTCTTTTACCCCATTTTGACTCTGTCCTTCTAAGTCTCTGAGTTTCTAGTCTGTCTATTCTCTCTCAACCCCTCAACTACTTTTATTGTCTCTATTTTTATTATTTTATGCAAGTCTTGATCTGCAATCCTACCAGTCCCACTCCCTGCCAGCGCTCTGCCTCTGTGAATGGCATGGCCAATCAAAAAAAGAAATTGGGAGAGTTTTCAAGGGGTACCTTTGTGCACATTAATGCCCATCTTTAAACTAATATATGCTGTAGCCCCTCCCCTTTTAACCTAACTTACATACTAATTACATTGCCACATTAAATCAGATACTTGTAAAATTCTTCAGGTCACACTTAACCCATTCCACATCAACCCATCAACCACAACCTCAGATTTGTCATTTTATTTATTTATTTTACATATATGAAGTTTTCCACCTCAATTTTTTCAGAATTTCAGGACCACTCTGCTCCCTCCAAAAAAAGCGTTATGCAAGAAAAACCTATCCTAACCTTTCCAATAACAGCATTCTGCCTCATTTTAGTTAGCATGGTGGATTGACATCCTTATACTCTCTTTGCCTTCTCCTCCTGTGTGGGAAGCATGATCTCGGGTCCAGTTTTCACCCAACTTTATAGCATGCTGTTTCAGACATTCACCTGAACATGCTGCTGTCACCAAGTAATTGCATTGTAAAATCTAGGTGATCTTTGAAACAGTTGAAGTAACAGTTAAGATAAACAGATAAACATTGTCTTGACCAACACCCACAATACCAATAAAATGATATTCAAGAGACTTTTCTAATGGCAGTGAAAACTGGGCCTTAAGCAATGTGTGAATTTTCTTCTTGCATCATGATATTCTCTGGAGAAAAAGTAGGCAACCTTTTGAGCAGCTAGCATTAATGAATAGTCTTGCAACTAAAAAAGTAAATAAATAGGTGTCTCATTCACGATTTCAGATGTAGAGTTAAATAAATTGATCACCCAAAATGAATATATATATTTTCCAACTCCTGTCAAAATCAAAAAAAAAAAAAAAAAAGTATTTTTATTTTTGCTCAAACTATTTCTCAAAGGCAGTGATTCCCATTCTTTGACTCCAAGGTACCCCATTGTCCACAACCATATTTGGTAACACTTTACAATAAGGTGTCATTTGTTGACATTAGTTAATGTGTTAACTAACATGAACAAACAATGTTAACAAACACAACTTGTGATTTTAATAATGCATTAGTAAATGCTGAAAATAGCATTAACTAAGATTAATAAATGCTGTAGTAGTAGTTCATTCTTAGTTGATGTTAATTAATGTTGTTAACTACTGTTAACTAATGAACCTTATTGTAAAGTGTTACCCAATATTTAAAGGCCCAGAGACTTTTTTTTAGATGATTGTGATATAATGGATTAAAAATAAGGATTTTTACAAATATTTTTACTCTCAGTTTCTACCTGATGAAATAGTTAGAGCTAGTCCTAACTAGAAAAATGTATATTAATACAACGCCTATAGATATAAAAGATTTTATTAAATTACATTGCTTTCCCAGGTCTAGAAATCACACTTATAATTAGACTACTTCATATACCAAGGTTTTTCAAGACCTTGTTCTTGAAAGGAAAAAAAAAAACAGTTGTTGAGCAGGTGAACTAAAATAAGAAATATCTTTGTTGTTTGTCTAATTTTAAATTATTTTAGTCATCTTGAGGTCCTCCTAGTTGAGAACCACTACCCTAAGGCTTCAATTATTTATACAATTTATATATATTTATAAATGTGTTCATCATCTAGTGTAGAAAATTTGAAGTCAAGGTTGAAAATTTACATTCATTTTAACTGAAGGTTAGGACTTCATATTGCTACTGTTTGGTCTGTAAGAGAATTAGCTATGGTAGGTCCATATGCAAAATCTTGCAAAAATCAAATTGTAGTTTAGTAAAGCCAGTTTGAGAAGAGGTTAGGTACAATACTTCACAGTGTGGCTTGTCCACTTATCCACTTAGGAAAGTATCAGAGAATTCAGCAATGTCTCTATGGAACAATAAAAGTTGAGTGTGAGTTGCAGGTTACTTTGGGCTTGTGTTTTTATCAGCATGTGCATGTGTGTTGGCATGGGTTAAAATGTTTCTTGAAAAACATCCCATCTCTGATTGTTCTTTGTGATATAACTCTTGTCCACAGACCACAGAGGTGGAGGGAAAGAGAAAACACTCAGGTTCTCTTATGGTGTCGGTGGACCAGCTCAATACTTCCTTTAGCCGGAAAGAGCGAGCCAACAGTGCTATGACTGTTGTCACCAACACGCTGGTGGAAGGTATTGTGTAACATCTGTCTGTCTGTTTGTATTAATGTTACCAAAACATAGTAAAACAGTAATAAATCCAAATCAGCATTATTAATAATATCCATTTATAGTTCCATATTACATATTTCATGCTCAAAAAACATAGGCCTCAAACTTTTCTTTCTCCTTATTTTTGTCACCACAGAGCTGGAGGAGTCTCAGAGAAAATGTCCACCCTGCTGGTATAAGTTTGCCAACACATTCTTGATATGGGAGTGCTGTCCACTCTGGATAAAGATAAAAGAGATAGTGAACCTCATAGTGATGGATCCTTTTGTAGACCTGGCTATCACTATATGCATTGTGCTAAACACAGTCTTTATGGCCATGGAGCATTATCCCATGACACCACACTTTGAGGAGGTGCTTTTTGTTGGAAATCTGGTAAGAATGTTTTTTTTCTTATTTGTTTTTCTTTTCTAGTTTGTTCTTTTTTATAGAAATGACTAAAGTAATGTGAAAAATAATCTGTAACATAATTGTACAGTCATAAAGTAAACCTTATAAAATGTAATTAATTATGCACCAAGAATGCCTCATTATTTTAAAGCATTGATTATATTTTGTAATTTTATTTTTAATGTTTTACAGTTCTATTCCTGATTCTGTTTTGTATATTATTGGTATGAATGTCTAATTTTACTTTTTTCCTAAGTTGATACAAAACACAAATATTCTGATTCCTTTCATTTGCCATGCAAATGTGCTTTTGAATATCATATATTTGTATATACATTTGATTGATTGGCATATTATGTAATTAATTTAATTGCATTTTTTTAATCAATTGACAGTCCTAAATTCAGTCGTTTCCTTTCTCAGTCCAAAACCATCTCCCCATTTCTGTAATGAGCAGCAATACTGGACCCTGTCCCACATTTCCATTTTAAGTTATGTCTCTGGCAGTGCAGCCCTGATGTCTGCTCCTCAGTATCTGATGGACCTACATTGAAAATGCAGCCTGCATTAAACCAGTCTTTCACCACCATTCTAGTTTCTATTATCTTCCACTACCGATCCATTGCTCCACATATCCAATCTAGTGATCTCACATTATTCATGATATAGGCACAATCAATGTTAATTTACAATCCAAATACCTTTTTCTATGGACTAGATACTAATATACTTTTATGTAATGTATCATCAACATTTTCCCTCAACCTTGTTGAGATCATCTTAATGATATTTTTTTTTTTTTTTTTTTACATTTGTCTTGTTATCTCAGGTGTTCACAGGTATCTTCACAGCTGAAATGTTTGCCAAGCTGATAGCAATGGATCCATACTACTACTTCCAGGAGGGCTGGAATATCTTTGATGGCTTCATTGTGAGCCTGAGTTTGGTGGAGCTGGGGCTGGCTGATGTAGAGGGGCTGTCTGTGCTCAGATCCTTCAGATTGGTGCGTTATGAGTGAAGACATGTTCATGCACAAGTTTTTATATAATAGTACCAAATTTTATTAGAGGTATAAGCATCGTGTTTGTCTTGTATTTGCATTTACCCTTCTCTATTGTTGTATGTAGGGATGTCAAAAGCAGCAGAACTACAGTAGTTTTTTTTTTAACTTAAAGTTTGATTTCTTAATATTTTAATATATTGTGTAAATATTAAATGCACAAAATGAACTGTGTCTATTAGCATATTAGGTTTTTGCTGTGGTTTCAGATGTCAAAATATTTATAATTTACAGGTATTAGTATCAACTACTGACATTTTTGTATTATGATATCCATAGTTGTATGTACTTTACCATTCAAAAATCAGGGGTCAGTGTGATTTTTTTTTAATTTATTTTTTTTTAAAGAAATTAGTTTTATTTATCAAGGATGCATTAAAATAATCAAAAAAGGGACAGTGAAGACAAGTTTCAGACGTAATGCTGCTCTTTTCTATTCAACTTTCTATTTATCAAAGAATCCTGAAAAATATGTATCACGGTTTCTGGTTTAAGCACTAAATCTGCATCATATTAGATAGATTTTTTAAGGATCTTGTGACAGAGTAATGGCTGCTGAAATTTCAGTTTTGTCATCAAATTCCAATAACAATTTACAATATTACAGTTTTACTGTATTTTTGAATGAATAAATCGAGGGGTGAGAACCAGGAGGGCGTAAGTGACGTTTTTGGTGAAATGAAGATATATACATCAAATGAAAGCTCTTAATGAGCTCTTTCTACTGGCAAAAGTACTGTCATCCATGAGTGTACAAATTTGTATTATAAACAATTGGGTAATGGCACCACAAGCGGTATTGGTAGCAGTGTAGGAAAGTACATGATTGATGAGGAACCCATGTCCTTCATACACAACCCCAACCTAACGGTACGGGTTCCCATCGCTGTGGGAGAGTCGGACTTTGAGAACCTCAACACAGAGGACTTCAGCAGTGAGTCGGATGTGGAAAATAGCAAAGATGTGAGTATTACTAAAGTCCCTTTTAAGGAAAGTCAATTCACTTGGTGGCCACATTTGCAATGCCTCCAGGTAGCTTTTTCCAGCATGCAAGACCAACTCCTATCTACTTGAATGGGGAAATGCTGAAATCTCAAAAACTGCTAGCCAAATTCACATTTAAAGAAATAGTTCACCCAAAAATGAACATTTTGTCTTCATTTACTCACCCTCATGTCATTATAAACCTGTATGAGTTTCTTTCTTATACTGAACACAAAAGAAGATATTTTGAAAAATTTTGAAGAACCAAACAGTTTTGGTCCCCATTGGTTTCCTTAGTAGGGAAAGAAATACTATGGCAGTCAATGGGGACCATCAGCTGTTTGATTACCAGCATTCTTCAAAATGTCTTATTTTATATTCAACATAAGAAAGAAACTCATACAGGTTTGGAACGACATGAGGGTGAGTAAATGATGACAATTTTCTTTTTTGGGTGAACTTTCTCTTTAAATATCACCAACAAAATCCGACATGAACTATCCTGTAAATTTTGTTTCTGATGCTCTAATAACATTAAAAAGCATATATTTCAAGGTCTAGCCAATGCGCATGTGCAGTCCTAAGTGTGACTCTCGGGACACTAAATGTTTCTTTGAGAACTGGAGCTTCTAACATCAGCTGCAGTGACACAGTGACTTTGCCAACTGGTGATTGGCCCTTTTATTTAGAAGGTGGGGCTTATTGCACTTTGAAGTTTCTCCCATTCATAGTAATACGAGTGGACTTGGTGTATGTTGTTGTGGCAAGGACAAATTTAAGGCAGCTTTAATGTGCTGTTTTGAATATATTGTAAGAACCAAAGCAGCATCAGAGTTGCCATACTTAAATGCTGCACTAGATCCTTATAGAGAATTTGAAGGCAGTGCATTGTAAAGAAACATCTTTTAACTTTCCTTTGCATTTTTCTGTATGTATTATAGAAAAAAGAAATTGTTTTGGTGACTTGTGATTCATATAATAAAACTGAGGTTATTTTGTGTGTGTATATATATTAAAGACTGAAGTAAAGCAGAGGAAAAATGTATGTAGCCCTTACAGTATTCTTTGAGGAATTGAAAATGGCTTACTGCTGCTTACTGTACAAAATTCACAAAGATCATCATTTTGAGCCCATGTTGCTTTTTGCATCATTTCACTTTCAGAAAGAGTTAGCTTGTGTATTCTGGCAGAGACAGACTTTCTTTTCCTGGCACATTGAAAATGGTTGTGTAACATTCTCTTTATATGCTCTTCATATTTATAATGGTTGCATCTCTTTATATATTTCCTGAGGCCATATTAGGGCTTTTTGATTAAAGGCGACTTATCTATTAATAAAATGCCAAAAGAAGGCTCCTTAAGTCAGTAGAGCATGACTCAAATAAATATAGATAATCCGGACTGCATTGACTTGTACAGTCTTAGAGAAGCAAGCTAGTCATTTTTATTTTGTGTTCGATATTTAGACAAATGCATATATTTAATCAAATGATGAAAAACTTTAATTAGGGAGTATGATCAGACTATGGTGGTATGTGTTTGTAGAGTGTGACTAGATGAAATCAGTGTCAGTAGTTGATTACAGGCTGCAGATTACAGCAGTATGGGTGGATTAAGGCTTTGCAGGCAGTATAAGAATGTTGAGTTGTGCTATTCCTGTGATTTATTACCTTGCTGCTTCTGCTGAGTGCTGAGCCACTCAGCCAAAGAATAGATGCAGTCCACCACATGATGTAATGTTTTTCCTTTGCATGTGTGTTCAAACACGTGCATTTGTGTGCACACAAGTTTCAATAAAATTGGGTTATTAAATCTGTGGTAACAAGAGAGCAACAAAGAGCGTAGCTAGCCACTAAAAGTTAATACCGTTTTATGTATGTTTTACAGAATGCTACCAGGCGCAAGAATGAACCAGAAAACAATGTCAGCGATGTCTTATCATCCAAAATCATATGTAGTTCAAAATTTGAGTTTACCTGCGGCCCTCAAAGTGAGGATCAAGCATGAGTTCACGTGAATTGAGAAATAGAAACTGAGTAAACTGAGTAAGAAAAATAATGCACTTTTAGGATATTTATCATTGATATTAGCACACACATACATTTATACTGACTCTCCTGTCATTGTCCTGGTCTCTGTGCAAAGACTGGGTCACCTTGACCCAGTTTAGACGTAACAGATCCAGTACGGCGGAACTACATGTGCTGAACATCTAGCCAGTGGCATCACAGTAGATCATTCCTGTTAGCCAATCAAAGCAGTGCTGGTTGGGTCTTCATTTTTGATTGGCCAGGCTGGGTCAGGGAGGACTGCAGTGGTGGTGTGTTAGGCTTGTTTGATGCTTTCGACTGCCGGTGTGTGTGTATTAACGATTCGGGTTTTATAAAACTGCTGTGTCATCCTGGCCTGCTGTGATCAGGGTCAGGCTTTTCCAGGAGACTGGGGAATATGTTTTTTGTGTTTGCGTAGGTATACTCACGTGTCTGTGTGTGTGTGTGTGTGTGTGTGTGTGTGTGTATGTGTGTACTCATTCTTTTTAAATTATGGTAGGTGCTTGCAGTAAGAGAGGGTTTGATGAACTGTGCACAAGGCTTATATGTCACATTTAAGTAGCTTCCTTGTAAAAATATAATTTAAATATAATATAATATAAACATGTAGACACGTCAACATTTAATATGACAACTTGTAATAAATTAATAATCAGAAATAATGGGATATACTGTATGTTCCAGTTCCATGTTATTATATTAGTATAACAATTTGTGTAATAATAAAATCAGTCATTACATTTATTTGTGTAGCACATTTATCACATGTGGTACTTTCAGTTTTGCAAACAATTAATTTTTTAGCCTTGGTGTTTTTAATTAGGCAGCAGCTATTTGCACTAAGTGTAAATAGCAATGGATTCTATTTACACCAAGTGAAAATATCAGTATTTTTTAACAATATGCTATTTACACTAAGTGCAAATAGCTATAGATTCTATTTACACTATGTTAAAATAGCAAGATTTTCTGCTATTTATACTACTTATTGCAAATAGTGGCAATTATCTGCACCTCAGTATTGTAGTACATTATAAAACTGTACGCAATAATAACATATTGAGTGTAAATTATAGTTTTAATTCAAATTATTAAATGGATGCCACATTATTGGGACAATAAATCCCTCCCTACACCTACCCTAACCCTACCCGATACTTTTATTTTCAACTTTTTGATTATTTCCTTCATTTTTATTGAAA
>JAFVLL020030218.1:42774-56082 GCA_021397915.2 Tor tambroides | reverse complement strand
TGATTGATCTTAGGAAATATTCTAATATTTTGAGATACTGATTTTTGACTTTCATGAGCTGTAAGCTCTAATCATCAAAATTAAAACAAAAAAAAATTTGAAGTGTTTTACTTTACATGTAATGAATCTAAAATATATGAAAGTTTCACTTTTTGAAATAAGTTACAAGAAAAAAATGAACTTTTTCACCATATTCTAATTTTCTGAGATGCACCTGTAAATGCGGCCAAATAAAGTGAGCATAAGAGACTTTTTTCAACAACATTAAAAAAATATATTAATTATTCCAAACTTTTAACTGGTGATGTACATCACAAAACTGATATCATGGCTTTAAATGTTCAGTTTAAATTAATATATCAAATTTTTGTATATTTAGATTTTTTTATTCTTTTTGGTCAGCTAAAATGTTATTTTCGTCTGCTTAAAGATTTTTTAGGTTAAGTAAAACTGTCTAAAATGAATGACCATTACATGACAAAATATTTACTACAGTTAAAGAACATACATTTTTCAAATATACATTTTTGCATCAAATTTGCATTAATATAGAGTTTCATCAGGCTGTTTTACTTCCATGACAGTACTTGACATGAAAGAGAAACTGACTGTATAATAAGACAATTTGTGTCCATTATACTGCCCTATAATGCCTATGAGATTGCAACATTGAGAATGCAACACATACTTGCATCACATTGTAAGAGCATTCTGACATATTTTGACCTCAACATCATGTTATGAGTCATTTTGATGATAAAATATAATTGCAGCTGAATGTAACACCTGTCTTGGTGTTAAATGTAGTTCATGTCAGGTACATCCTGGCATGTAGAGCTGTGGTCAGTCAGTCAATTTGTTTTGAGGTGAACTCGCTTCCAGTTTGTTTTCAGTGAGTGTGACGGGGATAAATGGATGTTCTCCAGCACAAGCTCTTTGAACTCGAAAACAAAGACTCTTCCTTAATCTGACAGCTAATGAAACACATGTGATGTACTGGCGAAGAGAGCGAGTGTGTGTGTGTTTGTTCGTGTGTGTGTGTTCTTGTGCACAGAGCTGGAGGGGATCATTCATAATTACTTCATGCTGTGCATCAATTGTTTTCCTTTCTTAGCCATCAGATGCTCCTGGTCTAAGGCCGTAGGAAAACTCCAGCAATTATCTGCAGCCTGGCTGCATAATGACTCCAACCAACCAAACACAACACAAAACCAACAAACACGTGAAGTCACTACTTCCTCCTCTTTTCTACAACAGTCCTCACATTTCTCTTTAATTTACCACATTCTTCCCCTCCTACTTCACCTCTTTAGAGTTCAAACAACAATTAGCCATCCTAAAGTTAGTACAAATTGTGCAATTGACTGAGATCCTGTAAGACCTGTCTTACCTGAGGCTACAGATCACACCTGCATACAGACGACTCATCAACACAAAAGCTCTGTTCCAAAACCTAGTGAAGTCTATAGCCAAACATAAGCTAAAACATTTTATCCAAGATGGCAGATACACTACTAGTTACACTACAAGTTAATTACTGTATTTTATTCAAAAATGACAGTAAAGGCATTTATAATTTTACAAGAGATTTCTATTTTAGAGAAATGATCTTTTGAATTTTGTTTAAAGAATCCAGAAAAAAAAAAAACATTGATAGCAATAGGCTAATAAGATTTTTTTTCAGCAAATCAGCATATTAGAATGATTTCTGAAGGATCATGTGACAGGAATAAATTACATTTTAAAACAGAAAATAGTTCTTTTACATTGTAATATTTCACAATATTACTATTTTTACTGCATTTTTGGTCAAATAAATAAACACATCCTTGGTGAGCAACAAAAGACTTCTTTCAAAAGCATTAAAATATTAAATAATGTGAATTTACCACAAACTTTTAAATGGTAGTATAGAAAGAAATGTTGATTATACATGTGCTTATGCTTTGTTTAATACCAAAAAATACTAATATTTATTTAAATAAAATGAAATAAAAATGGACTATTTTACCTAATTTATTTCACCTGTTGTGTGTACTTTTATTATGCTTATCAGACTTTTGTTTTGTTAGCTTAGCAAAATGCTAACATCAAACTTCATTGTTTATATATTGAGTGCTGCTCTTGTGGCATGCAAAGTTATCTTTGAGCTACGCTTCAGGGATTTTCTGATATTTTATTTCAGTTAAGTTTCTTCTTTAGTAGATAGAGCAGCAGATGAAAAAGCAGTTCACTAGGTTTTGGAACAGATCTAATGTCTTAGCCAGCACTAGTATCTTCCCTTTGCACAATGTAGAAATGTTCTGCTCATCATAATCTTCCATCTGTGACTCTCATCAAAGCACAATACTGTTTTCCCCTCGTTTCTTGGAAAACCCTGAACCAGCATGAAAGACAATGTGTTTTCCAGGGATTGATATAGTTAGCATGTGTGTACAATGGCGCTGAGCTGTGGAAGTCAAGTCACATTTATTTATATAGCGCTTTATAAAATGCAGATAGTTTCAAAGCAGCTTCACATTAATAAAGCAAGAAAATAACAAAGTTAATGTTATAAAAGGCATCAATTATGAAACAAATTAAATTTAAGCTGTAAAGCAGCTCTACGTAGATCTGAAAAAAAAGCTAAAACCAGCCTAAGATGGTTGACTGGTTTAAGCTGAAAGTAACTGGTTTTAGCTGGTCTCCCAGCCTGGCTAAGCTGGTCAAGTTGGTGCTTAGCTGCTAGTTTTAGTTGGTTGGTCAGTTGGTCTCCTAGCCTGACCAGCTAAAGAAGTGGTCAAACCCCTTCTAAAACCAGCCTTGAACCAGCTATCACCAGGCTAGAAGAACAGTTAAACCAGCTTAGGCAGGTTCTTTTTTTTTCTTTTCCCCCAGCAGAAAGCAATCATTATTCAGCTCAAGTCACTTTAATGTTGATTCAGTTCAGTTTAGTAACTGTGTTAGTGTAACAAAGTTACACTAGTACACTACCTAGTAAAAAAGTAGTATATTTAAAATACATTTATTTCATACTAAATATAGTTCAAATCTATTTACATACTTACCGACATATTTCTTGAGACTTCATGATATAAAAATTATAACTAAACTTTGTTTGGAATACTACTTGTGCACAATGCACATTTCTTAATATTAAGCCTAAAATGTGTTATGTCATTATTGATGAGGATTGTATGATTTTTGAATAATATCGGTCTTTAAATGCAAGATATTTAAGTGTACCTGAAGTATACTTGCAATAGTTCCACTTTAGCACAATCAAATATACTTTAGTATATCTTTAGTTGGACTTCCGCACAATAAAGTGCATTAAGTATAAAATTAGTTGTTCCAATTTAACAGACTTTAGGTATACCAGTTTAGTATACCAAAAGTACAATTGCAGAGTATTTTTATTAAGTATATAAATATGTAACTGTATTTGTAGTATACTTAGCATGAAATAAATGCATTCTAATACATTTTAGTATATTTATTTTTCACTATGTCATTATCCAGCTTAATTATCTTATCATCTGATAGTGTTAACAATTTATCCTTGCATATGTTTTTACCTCGTAATTTTTAATCAAAGTAAAACAACTCAATCTTCTCTATGGTGACGAGTGCCGGACGTCTCATCAAAGCTCAATATCGTTTTCTCCTTGTTTCTTGGAAAACCCTGAACCAGCATGAAAGACGATGTGTTTTCCAGGGACTGATAGAGTTAGCATGTGTGTACAATACTGAAGCACTGAGCTGTGGAAGTTAGGGATGTTCAAGATACCTTGCTTTCAGATTTTGTTACTGCTCCTTGTGGGGAAAATGCGATGCTGATATCATTTTGGAGATGTGGAAATTAGGATAGCTGTTCTGTAGCATTCCCATACATGTAAACCCAAGGGCTTAGGGTGTTTTTTTGTTGTTGTTTTTTTAATGACTGATAAATGTAATAATCCTAAATTTTCTCTCTCTCTTTCTCTGTGTAGGCCGTGTGGTGGAGGAGGCAGGGGGGACGGCTGGACTCTTGGCAGGCAGCAGTGTGTGGAGCTCTTGCAGGTGTGTGGGATTAGCCTCGGCGCAGAGGTCTGGGAAAGAGAACGAGGGAGAACGATAGATAGGGAGTTGGGATGGGGTCCAACGTCAGGAATATCCTAACTTTACCCAGCCACATTCCTGTTTAATTCCACACGGGTCAAGATGGTCACATCAGGTTGTTCACCAGCTGGTGTGCACCGACAGAGGGTCAGAAACAACCAATTAGAGGTGGAGAGTCAGTAGAGGAAGTGTACGACATTGACCTTTTGTTGCCCCTGCATCAGACTTTTGGTAACTTTCGTAGCTGTTGTCAGCAGTCATTGAGTTTCAAACTAGATCCAGTGTCCAGGTTTATCCTGAGGGAGCTCAAGTCTGGCCCAGGGGCCTTTGCAGCTGTCTAACTCCCCAGTCACCATTTTGGAAAACGTCTCCGTCCAGAGTGATCACTCATCAGGTACTGGGACACAATGGAGGGACAACAGTGCTTCACCCAGAGGGGAAAGAACATGGCTGCCAGCCACGCCACCTGGAGAGTGATCTTGGGATTCAAGTTGTCTGTGCACATGTGCTGCTTTAGCACAGATGCATCGCTTTAGGTGGATTGCGGTTGTTAGCGTCATTGTGAAATCGCACAAACAAATGTGAATTGTGACGCATTGTATGGTCACGGTTGCTACAGCTGCAAGCCTCAAGGGTACAAATGAGAAATACTTCTTTTTTTTTTCCCCCCAATTTCACTCCATCTCCACTGTTGTGTCCTTCATGTTCTGGGTTCAGTACAAGTATAAAAGGATAAATGTTAAAATACATTACATACATTATGTGGGTTAGCAATAAAGTAATGCAGTAGAATTGCTTACCTTGTCTGTTCACAGATATATCCTGTTATCAATCATGTAAAGCTGGAAGCACAAGAAAACATTTACATTTATTTATTTAGCAGATGCTTTTAAATGTAATTTGTTCAGGGGAAAAAGGGGTAGAATAGGCACAAAAGAAAGAAATTGAATTATAATTTTTTATATGTATTTTTTTTTTAATTATTTATTTATGATTTTTTTGGTAATTTGAATTTTTGATAACACTTTACTTAAAGCCTTTATTTATAATGCATTATAAAAGTAGTTTTAATACATTAATTATGCCTTGTAATGCACCTTATAATTCACTGTACAATATCATGAATAATTGTAACCACAGTTAATACATTATAACACTTATCAATTCATTGTTACTCTATGCCTTTTAAATTCTATTATAATTATTTACGGCAAGATACAATGTATTACAGTGCACATTATGAATAATTATAATGCATTATACCCTTTAATAACCATTTATAATGCACTATACATAAAGGCTTTAAGTAAAGTGTTACCATATTTTTTTGATGTACTTACTGATTTATATATCTTATTTATTTATTTATTTATTTAATTATGTAGAGTGCATCAATAGGTTTCAATCAGGTGCACAAAAGATTGCAAAAGAATATTAGTCCAACTGCTTTTGTAAATGATTTAGACAACTTTACTTCTCAAATATCACACTTTTTGTATGGAAGAATTGACTTTAATTGAAAATGTATTGCTGTACATGTGATTCTTTGCTCGATTTTACAACCTGAGCTACGAGTCGAAATTCTGTTCTGTGATAATAGACAGCCTGAACCTAGAACATTTCTCTAAAGACACATCACTTGGGCAGCTTTTAATTGTCGGTTAATCAAGTGAAATCAGGCAATATGGGAGAGCTTGTTTATTCCAGCATTGGGAAGTGTGTTTAAAGCTTGATGCTGTTGTTATTAGAGAGGAGAGAGAACCTCTTTCTGTTCTCATTCACGCCAAAACAAGTTTATGAATGTGCATGAGTGTTTACGAGTGCTTGACATTGCCAGGCTAGTTTGAAAAATTCATCCGCGTTTGCTCTTTTTCTCCGGAGCGTTTCCATCGGGTGATCAGGGATGATGTCATGCCACATATTTACATTTATGCTCGGTGGTAATTATAATACGATTATCACTGTAATTAGAGCTTGTTTGTGTTTGTGTGCTGATACATATGCACAATGCATCTCTTTCCAGGTGGAGTAGCAGCGTTCGTCACGACTCCGCTAGATGTTGCGAAGACTTGGATAATGTTGGCAAAGGTGAGACTTTGAAACTGCTGTTTAAATCTGTCTCCTGATGCCTCCCAGATGGAGTGCAAGGTGAACAAACAAGAGGCCCTAATGTAGACAAAATCAACAGGAGAGGGAGAGAGTGAAGAAAAAGCATCAGTAGACACAGCTTGATCCAATCGCAGGGTCATCCAGGGACACAACTGACGCACAAATGCAGTCCTCTTACTGTCTGCTGTCCAGTCGAGACTCAAAACAGACAGAGCTGTGCATGTTAGATATCAGAAGATGTTTGTATATTTAAGAGTAATTTCCAGTTTGTCTTTGGACTGGAACGGAACTGCACTTTAGAGCTGCAGACTTGGTTTCTGGTGCAGATGCTCAATTCCAAAACCTAGGCAGCATTTTAAGCCTGACACACAAAGGCTGTTTAAAAGCTATAAGTCTAATTTTTTTGTAAAATTCTAAGGCAGCATCACATCTTACAGGAAAAGCAATCCAAGGCAAATTTTTGTATTGTATGTCAGTGGAGGAGAGGCTTTATTACGCTGAATGATCTGATTTTGTGAGGAAACGGCTTATGATTTAATGAATTTACAGCCTATTGGCTAATCTTCAACATGTTTTCCATTTAGATTTATCTATTTTTAGAATTTAAACTGAAAAAAAAAGCTTATAGAGGAAGCCACAGACCATTTTTCAACAGGTAGGATTCCATTTACGACACTTCTCATTTATTTCTGTGGTATCCACAAATATCGGCACAGCTAACAGAAATTCATTGTCAAGGCTGTAATGATACAAGTTGACCATTACGCTTTCTCCAATGGTAAAGCCTCAGGGGTTGGTAGTGGTACAGTATCTCCCATAATAAGACCAACTCTGTAGAAACCAGTTGTGAACTGCTAATTGCTGCCTATTTAGAGTGTTTCCAAATCTGTCACCTACTGTATGAGGTTCCATAATAGTTAGGATCCTGTATTAGAAGTCAGCTGCCTATGACAGTGAGGCAGTTCACTAGGTCTGATCACATTAACATAGTATTCTGGAACTTGACCCATCCTTGGTATAACTTAAAATGAAAGTTCTGTCAAGATTTTCTCACCCTCAAGTCATTCCAAACCTGTAAGACTTTTTCTGTGGAACATAAAAGATGAAATTTTGAAAAATGTTGACAACTAAACAACACTGGACCCCTGGGACATTTCTAAGAATATCTTCTTTTGTGTTCCACAGAAGAATGTAAGAGATTTGGAATGATTTGAGGGTGAATGACTACGTCTTCATTTTTGGGTGAAATGTTTCTTTAAACAGTGTGAACTACACCAGTATTCAGTCATATTTGCATATAGAAACATTTAGTAACATTTACACATAGAATCTTAAAAGTACAGTATTGCAAACTGGTCTTATGACGAAAACGTACCTCTGGGAACTTTTTCACAAGACGCGAAATTCGTACCGCCATGTACGTTTCGTGACACATTCGATGTGAAATGTCCACTGGGTGACACTAAAAGAGTGTTCGTTTTTTTTCCCTTGGAACAGATGAATGTATATATGGTACGTTTTATGTGACGTTGTTTTTGTACGTGTCACTGCAGTTCTGACTTGAAATGTCCGTTGAGTGGTGCTATAACTCGTGACGTTTTAAAATAACGTACCATCTGCACTACACCTACCTGATAGTATGAACAAATGCGAATGTGACGTAAAAACAATCGCAAGCATGCCGTTTTAGCTTGTTTTTCGATCTCTCATCTTTCAGCTCTTTCATCGTGTCATGTGAACCAGCTCTTTCATCGTGAGTCATGTTTTTGATGGGATTCGTACCCAAGGATGTGCCGACTGAGCTACAGATCAAGCCTGTTACATCCGGAAAGCAAAACATATGGAGCTGTAATCACAACTGTGTACGAAAACGATTACAAGTGTTCGCTGTTTTACCACCTCAAATGTTCATTTCTGTTGGAAACTGCAGTGATATGTACTTATTGGCACGTATTTCGCATCTTGTGAAGAAGTTTCCAGAGGTGCATTTTCGTCATGAGATCAGGTATCCACAAACAGCTTCATTCTAATGGCCAGAAAAAGTGGATGGAAAATGCCAAGAAAGAACATTATAAATGAAGTTGACTTTGCATTTGAACAAACTGTTGGCCCATTTAAGAAGTAGAAGGTCATTTTTACACCTGTCTCTTCATGCCTTTGGCTGATAGAGTGGTGTGTTTTACTGGATGTATCATGCTTCAGGTCATCCCTTCAGGTTGCCTTGTGTTTTTTTTCCCTTCATTTGACCAATCAAAGAAATAGAGACCTCATGTTCAACATGAGGTCTCTATTTCTTTGATTGGTCAAAGAAATAGAGACCTCATGTTCAGACCTCATGTTCAGGCAGGTCTGCTGTACTTTGTGTGTTTTGGCCTACAGGCACTCCAGGCTGTTATCCAAGCCCTGTGGGGAACTGCAGTGCACTGGGCTGCTCAATGTACAGTCAACTCATCAACTGAAACTCTGAAAAATGAAAAACGAACCCAGTCTAAATATAGAGCCATCAAAATTAGCCTCAGAATGTGGTGTTTGCCCATGCAAAACACAGTTACGTTAACTCTCCTTCAAAGTTCCCTGATATAAATGGCTGTTTTGAAGATGGTGCTGTGGGTTTGTAGGAGAGCTTCTATAAATATAGATAGATTAGAAAGGGGGGCTGTTGAACAGGTGGAGACGGGTAGAGTATACCAGGGACAGAACAGAATCGAAAGGAAGACAAAACACTGTGTGTGTTTACAAGTTTGACAGGAAGCTTAAAGACAGATCATCCATCATTATTACCGTGTTTTGTCTCTGTTTGTCAGGCTGGGACGAGCACAGCCAGTGGAAACATCCCAAAGGTTTTGTATGAGGTGTGGAGGAGCCGAGGAATACCTGGGTGAGTGTAAATGACTGTGTATGAGTACTGATACTGTATACCCCAATCAACATTATTTTTTCATTCATTATAAGCCCCTTTTAAAGCCCTTTTAACCAAGTTCTTAAGATTTTTTTTTTTTTTTTTAATGCACTCAGTTAGGGAGGATATATACACACACACTACCATTTGGGGTCAGTATATATGTAAAAATGCTGTTTTTTCTCAACTTTATATAGATCAAAGAATCCTGGGGAAAAAACATGCACAGTTTCCACAAAAATATTGAGCAGCACAACTGTATTAATCATCGATAATAAGAAGAAATGATACTTTAACACCAAATCAGCATATTAGAATGATTTCTGAAGCATCATGTGACACTGAAAACTGAAGTAATGGCTGCTGAAAATTCAGCATTTCATCACAGGAATAAATTACATTTTAAAATATAAGTCAATACAAAAGAGTTCTTTTAAATTGTAATTTTTTTTTTTTTTTTTTAAATATTACTGTTTTTACTGCATCTTTGATCAAATAAATGTAAAATAAATGTGCCTTGGTGAGAATAAGAGACTCAAAAGTTTTTAATAAGAGCCCCAGACTTTATAACGGTATTGTGTGTGTATATATAAGCATATAAAACTTTATTTATTTATTTATTTTTTGTTTTTATTCTTTAACTATGACCATAAATTAGTAGTTTTTTATTATAGTATTTTTATCAGTAGTTTTTAATATCATGTGATTATATGTGATTACATAATTTGCATTGGTTAATGGAACTGTAGTTCATTCATATAAGTATTTTTTCCTAATTTTCATATTATTTTAGCTTTAGACATCAAAGGTTTTGATGTTTTTTTTTAATGTATATTTATTTATTGATTGATTGATTTTCTTTTTTAAGAAAATGAATGACAAAAAAGCTAAGGCAGCTAAAAAACTGGCAGTTACTATTGTTCTGTGCACAGAAATACCCATGAGTGATCGTGAATCTCACTTCTAATAATAAACATTCCTCTCTCCATCTAAAACTTGTCAGATTTTTTTAGGCAGAACACACATTGAACTCTATGACTTCAAGGAATTCCTAAAATCCCTTCCCAGATTGCAATATTTAAAACTCCGAGAGAAGCCAGGGCTAAAAAAAAACAGTAGGCAAAGGGGCTCAGCCATGCTTGCATAAAGGCAACAACCCTGGCAGTTTCACTACTGCATGTCTTGTACAAATTGCCCAGCTTTAAAGCTGTAATTATTGTAATGGCTCCAATTGCAGACTAGTGAAGCCAGAAAGTGCTTCCATGTGTGTCAGAGCTCTGCGGAGAGCTTCTAACCACACCAACCAAAACATCGGCAATCAAGGCAGCCGTGCGCTTGTAAGTTAACCTTCCTCAAAGCTTTGAAGTGCTGCTACCCCAACCCAGACTACCCATACGGCTCCCATGTCCGCAAGCAAGTCTGCTTTGCTAAGTAGTCCAGGATGATGCAGCAGCCTGCTGAGAGAGTAATGCTAGCAATGTTTGCAATGAGCATGTTGCAGTGAGCTCATAATGACCTGCAGTTGCAGTGAAATCAATTGGAACTTTGGTTAGATATAGTGTAAGTTGCTTCCTTTGGATTATTGCAGTGGTGTATGACCTGCCTCTGATCAGAAATCTACTTTAGTAAGCTACTGGTAAGCATGCAGTATTTATAGAGCCATTAATAGCAGTGTTATTAGACCCGTCCACTGCTGATCTAACTGGCAATCATGGCTGGGTAGGGTGATGATGTCACAATGCGCTCAGCTGACTGTGACTTAAGCCTGGAATACGCTACGCGATTTTTGCCCCAATTTTTCCCCGATTTTACAGTCTGTACAAGCTGACGCTAGTTGAGGAAAGTCGGAGCCAGTCTGCAGATTACGGCTGACAGATTCCACAGAAAATCGGGTAGTGTATGATGGTCACAGACTCCGATTTTTAGCTTCAGACTTTGATTCCATGCAGTCGCAGGATATCAAACATGTTTGATATTTTCAGCCGATTTTAGAACACATATTGTTTTCATTTGTCGTGGTCTCCTAGCAACAAGGCGCATGTTTCTGCGTGAGTTTGTTGTGATCGGAACAACTTTAAAGTCTGGTAGTGTATGATCCTCGGTCGTGTAGTGTATGTCCAGTTTTCCTTTGTGACTATTTACAAAGTTGGTAAGTGTATGATGCCTAGTGTTTTAAAAATCTGATCAGATTTTAAAAGTCATGTAGTGTATTCCAGCCTTTAACTGTTTTGTCTTACAGTATGTTTAATTTCAGATCAGGAAAATAGATAATGAAATGAATGCTTGGTTTATTGTAAGTAATGATGTCACTTGTTTACATGCTGGACTATAAAACAGTTGAATAAAATACAGCTGAAACTTTAGTGTCATGACTAGGGCTGGGTATTGATACAGATCTTGATTGATCTTGATTCATTTGATTCTAATTCGCAAGCACTTGATTTGATTCTGTTCAGATTTCTTTTGGATTTGATTCGAATACTATTCACTGTGTATATTTTAGTTGTAATGTTCATATTCTTGCAAACTGTAGATAAGAATTCTCAGTATCCTGATACTGTTAATTATACTAGTAAACTATAGTGTTTTAGACTGATTCAAACCGGGCACTCGTTGTGAGCTATTCACTAAAAGATCCGACTCATAAGAGTCATTTGTTAGTGAATCAGACTACACTGGTCGCGTTGTAAGTTTGTGGTTCACTAAAAAGATCTAATCAATAGGAGTCATTTGTTTGTGAATTATTCTGTTCACACCATGTTGTAATTACTTAATGATAGTGCGGACATCTGCCTACTTACACTAGGCATTATGTAGAAAACTCTCCTCAACACATAATGATGCATTCAAAAGTTAATGACAAAATGTATAAGTTCACAATGTTGTTGAAGATGAAATATAATGCAAATAACATTGAATAAATATTTTTTAATCAGTTTAGATATTGATTTATCACTCAAACCCTTTAACCTTTCTACTTAAAGGTGCGTTCACACTTGTAATTCGGATCTCTTCATTTGGTCTGGACCAAAAAAAGAAAACAATTTGGTGCTGGTCCGCTTAGCGTTCACATTGGCATTTTTGACAGTGAACCTAAAGATACTGAATCTAAGAACCTAACCTAACCCTATAGTGATACATTCACAACCTGATTGGTTGGGTTGAATGATGTATATTCCATGACAGAACTCACTGAACACCCCAAACAAAAGGTGCTTAAAGCGGCGCTGCACAGACCAATCAGTGTATGACATCGAAGTACCCATTCACCGATTGGTCTGCTCAGCGCCGCTATAAGTTGAATACACCTAATGCTGTCTGCTGGAATAAGCGTGCCCATTGTTGCATGTACACATGATTTTATTTTCACCACCTGCGAACTCACGAAGTGCTCATAAAAGGCACTTTACCTCATAGTTGCTTTCCACCATGTTTGTAGTTTTTTTTTTTACATGTTTTATTTGTGTTTGTAGTTCTAATCGAATATTAGCTGTTATAATGTGCATTGATCTGCACTTCAGATTTCAACCAAAGACACTCGTTTCAATATATCACAATTTACACACTAATTCTAATTTCAGACAGTATGCCAATTGGGTCTTTACTTTCAGATTATTCTTGCATTATTCAGTCATTAACAATAGGCAGTTACATGAATAATTAAACCGAAATATTTTACTGCACAAGCCAATGCTATTTTGAGTGTTTCCCATGACATTGCAGAGGTGAGGTGGTACAAGTCAGAGTTTTTAAGTTCTAATTATGTTCTATAATAGCATGAACAGTTTTTACAAGTTAAAATCATCATCTCTTATGATAATTCTGACATTATATCTGGTAATTCCTGCTTGAATGATCTTTATACTACACTGGTTGCTTTGTATGTTTTTATGCTGTTAATCGGAAAATCAGTATTTTTTTCCTCAACTCATCTTATTCCTCAATGCTCACCTTTTCTTAGAAACACAAAAAAAAGTTTCAGTAGTTGTGCGAAGTTCCTGTTACGCATATTCGTGGTTTCCGTTGCAGAAGCACACATGCAAGGTTTCACATTTCTCTTTTAGTGCATAGTCTGAAATCCCAACCCCACGCAGCACAGACAAACTGTCAGAATGCGTCCTTGCTAATTCGTTCCAGGATGAGTGTGTTTGCTCACAGGTCCACACACACAATCTCACTCTGACATGGCATCTCTCTGTAAAACACATGATCCCAGCAGA
>JAFVLL020030218.1:10565-42674 GCA_021397915.2 Tor tambroides | reverse complement strand
ATCACTACAAAGAACCAGTTCGTAAGAGTCATATGTTCAGGAATTGAACTATATTGGTTGCGCTGTATATTTTGACTCACTACAAAGAACCAGTTCGTAAGAGTCATATGTTCAGGAATTGAACTATGCTGATTGTGCTGTATGTTTTGAATCACTACAAAGAACCAGTTCGTAAGAGTCATATGTTCAGGAATTGAACTATATTGGTTGCGCTGTATATTTTGACTCACTACAAAGAACCAGTTCGTAAGAGTCATATGTTCAGGAATTGAACTATACTGATTGTGCTGTGTGTTTTGACTCACTAAAAAGAACCGCCTCGCAAGAGTCATTTGTTTGGGAATCGGACTATACTGTTTGCAATGTATGTTTTGACTCACTACAAAGAACCAGTTCATAAGAGTCATATGTTTGGGACTTGAACTATACTGTTTACGCTGTATGTTTTGATTTGCTAAAAAGAACTGATGCATAACAGTAATGCACTTGGGAACTGTACTTGTTGTGGACTGTACTTGTTGTGCTGTATGAGCCAGTTTGTAAGAGTGATACGTTCAGGAATTGAACTATATTGGTTGCGCTGTTTGTGTAGATTTGCTAAAAAGAACCAGTTTGTAAGAGTCATGCATTTGGGAATCAGACTATACTGGTTGTCCTGTATGTTTTGACTCCCTAAAAAGAACCGACTATTAAGACTCATCCATTTGAGAATCTGATTTAACTAATTGTGATGTGTTTTGATTTGCTTAAAAGACCATCTCATAAGAGTAATTCATTCAGGAATTGAACTATACTAATTGCGCAGTATGTTTTAATTCAATAAAGAGAACTGTAACAGTCATTTATTCAGGAATATGATTTTTGTGCTGTACATTCAAATACATGAATGACAACTATTAGTGTCATTGGGTACAAGTGTTTTTTAATAATGTCACCTGTTCTGAATAAAAGAAAGTTTACGTAAACCAACAATTAAAAAATAGTGCGAAAGAAATACAAAAAAAATGTCATGTGTGAAAAGCCTCTAAATCTGTAGACCAGTGATATATGAAAATATATATTGGAATAAAAATATCAATGATTTACGACTTTGCTATAATAATGTCTTTGAATTATCTTCATTTAGGGACTTTTTTTCAGTAAATGTTGATGTGTTTTTAATTGTGAATAATCACCATATTTTGTAATTAATTACTAGCTTGAATAGACTGTTATTGCTAACTCTTGCTTTTATATGTTTTCTCGTCCTGTCTGAAGGTTGTTCGCCGGCAGCATCCCCAGAGTGACGTTCATCAGCATGGGAGGCTTCATTTTCCTCGGAGCATATGAGAAAGTGCGCCGTACGCTTTTATAAACACCATCATCATGGAACGCTGTGGGGCGGTTTGTACTGGACTGGTTTCTTCAACCCAAACTCCGACTGTCCGGGCAAAACAAGATCAGAGACCAGGAGCAAACAGCAAACTACAGATGAGTGGAGGTTGGTCAAATCTGACTGAGAAACGCACCCTCTGTCCCAGTTTGAACCAGTGGTCTTGAGGGCCACGATGAGGACACCTGGTGCCTGGATAAAAAGATCACATAACACAGTGGTTTGCATTCCTGCTCATCAGTGCACAACAGATTGAGTTTAACTGCCTGAATTCCACTTATGTTGCACCACAGATCAAATTCAAACTAGATATCATTTTTGCAAGCCTACATGGATCTATTAAAAAAGTAATTTTACAAAAATGAATCTGCTGTTTGTATTAAAACTTCATCAGTAACAAGTTCAAATGCGTTACCAATATTATTCCAATGGATTATCATTACATGTTGAGTCTAGATTTTGATCCCCAAGCTTAAGCGAGAAAAAGACAGATTAGTCCACAGGTGTGAATGTTTGTCAGACCTGTCACGAAGCGTGGAGCACAAGAACAGTACAGAGCGTTTGACTGGAACAACAGTGGGCCGTTCCAGCCCTGCAGCTCTCAGTCAACAACCACCTTTCACTGGAATGTGCTTTCTGTCCAAACACACAACTCAAATAATACTGATGAACGAGTGAAGATCAACAGATCACGAGTGATTTCTGTCATTTAGTTGTTAAATGTATAACATTACAAAAGTATGCTGGAATGAGTAACAGGGTTGTAAATTTAGCTAAACATAAAAGTTACAATTTTCAGTATCATTACTTCAGTCTTTAGCATCACATAATCCTTCAGAAATCATTCTAATATGCTGATTTGATGCTCAAGAAGCATTTCTTATTATTATCAATGTTGAAAACAGAAGTGTTGCTTACTATAGAGAGAGAGAGAGAGAGAGAGAGAGAGAGAGAGAGAGAGAGTTTATTTGCAAAAACTGATAACTCCGTTTTTGTACATTTTCATAAATCTTTTTTTTTTTTTTTTGTGCATTCAAAAGAAATATCAATCAAACTGCATTTCATTTTGATTAAGCAATAATAACTCAAAATAATACAGGTAACTTACAAAATTAAAGTTTATTGAAAGTATGTTTATATATATATATATATATATATATATATATATATATATATATATTAAACTTTTTTTTTTTTTATCAAAATCTAAAAACCATCGTTATTGTATATATATCATCACATCATATTAAATATGCATTATTATTATGCATTATTCTCTTATTGGGTGGATCAAATTAAAATATAATATATAAAATATCCTGCTTTTTAGTGCGTCTGACAGAACTGACACAAATTAGGTTATGAAATGAATAAATGTACATTTTTAGAAAAAATAAATCAGAAAAACCTGTTCCCTTGCATGGTTCATTAGCTGAGACCTTTCTCTACAAATATATACATTCATAAATAATGTTTCATTAAATGATAAAAATTCACATTTTAAAACATGTTTTGTCCCTTGTCTCAAGAATCAGTGATATAGGCAACAGTGATACACTGCTATATATTTTAAAATATATTTCACAATATTACATTGTGATATTAGTTTTTACTCTATTTTTTTTTATTCAAACAAATGCAGCTTTAGTGAACATAAAATATTGTCTTTCAAAAACATAACCGGGTTGAATGGTTGAGCTTGACTAGTGCATTCAGCGCTATAATTTTATTTTCTTTCTGCCATGCTGTAAAAGAAACTCACTTCCTGAGTCACAACAATATGAGGGCTAAATCTTAATATTAGTTTGAAAATTAGATTTTTTTTAATCAATTAAATATAAAAAATGGATGAAAATTATGATTATTTTAATTATTAAATACAATTGAGGAAAAACTAGACCAGTGAATTCAAATTGGCTAAAATGTGCAGAATAAAAGAAATATGATATATTTAAAGCTACTTATGCAGTTTCTTTTTTCTTTTGCTTATGTAACAACTCAATAGATCTCACTCCAAAGAACATGGGATATGTGCTTCGGTTGCTTAGAAATGTGAGGGGGCACTAACTTGCCCTATTCAGTCATTTCAACCACTGTGCATCAAAATAAAAACACAAACCAGATGGTGTAAAAGAGCAAAATGTGACTTTAATAAACACCTGCCATTTCGACACTTCAACAGTTTTAGCCATGTGGGTGAACAGCTGTGATTAGAGTTGAGTTCAATAAATTAATCTGGTATGAAACAGGGTGTAGAGTTAACCTATCTGAACTAGTTCACAGAGCTGAATTACACAATTAACCAGCTAACCACATTATCAAAGTACTGCTATGGTCAAGAGTTTTTGGGGTTAAACTGGCGTTTGCTGTAATCCAACTTTACAAAACATTCCCCTAGTTTAGTAGTACAGATGTTACACTATCTGGCTGTCGACATGAACCGGTTTGGCTCAGGCTAACTAATAAATGTAGCTTAGCATTAGCTGCTTTAGTCTTTAGCAAAGACTATGAGAGATTAGCTGACGAGGTGTTCACTTTTTCCTGCTTATTCCCTTTAGGTGAAGACATTCTGTGTGGTTTTCTAGAGAGACGCTCTTTCCCTTTTGTGATTTGGCAGCATTCGGCTTTGCTAAAAGTCACTGTTAGAGCCAATCTCTCTAAATGTTATTTTTGGATAATTTGTTATTTCCCCAAATACGTTCAAAAAGACGGTCAACAAATACATTTAAAAATTCATTTCAAATACCACAGGTATGTAGGTGAGTGAAGCAGCTTTTGGTGGCGTGTACCTTTGTTAACGGAAGAGCCTCAGAATCTCAAGTGATTTATCAAAGTGCTTATATTTTCCCTTATGCCAATTTTTGTCGTTTTTGTACCATAACAGACTTGAAAATTCAGTGCAGAGCTCTTCCTTCATCACATATATATTCCGACAAAGGAATATTCCAGGTTAAACATTAATGATGACAAATACAATAGCTGTCTATTGTAAATGCCTTTCTGTATGTAGAGTTTTTGTATATAAGTATGAATTGAAATTATTTTTGTGGTAAATGACGCAAAGCATAGATGCTGTGGGAAGAAATTAACTTTAGAGTTCCCACATTATTTTTCAAGTTATAATTACTTAAATATCATTTATAGAGATTGCACTTACGACAACAAAAAATAATTTCTAGCCAATTAAACATTTTAGAAATAGAAATATACACTTAGAAATATGTTTGTTTTTCAGTAAATATAAATTCACAAAAAAAAAAAAATTCACTACTGTTCAAAAGTTTGGGTCGATTTTTTAAAAAGTCTCATACTCATCAAGGCTGCATTAATCTGATGAAGAATACAGTAAAAACAGTAATATTGTGAAATATTACAATTTACCTTTTTTAATATAAAAAATATTTGAATTCATTTTGAAACAGTGCTACATTTGCAGGAGTCTTTGATGAACAGAAAGTTCAAAAGAACAGCATATATTTGAAATCTTATTCATTTGTAACATTAGAAATGTCTTTACGGTCACTTTTGATCAATGTAATACATCCTAGCCAAATAAAAGTATTGTTGATTGGATTAATTCCCAAGACTTTTCTAGTCATCAAAAAAGTAAATTCCCTGATATTTCCAGAACTCTGTTCTTGTATTTAACCTGGAATATTCCTTTAAGGCGATCTATTATGATTGGGTTGTCTAAACTTCAAGTGCATGACAAAATTCCCACTTGTGAGAGGGAAAGTATACAGACATCTCCCAACAAAAAACTGACTTGTGGATTCTTTGATCTTGCAATAAGGCACTGCTTATAAAACTGGGAGAGATCTGTTTAAAAAAAAAAAGAAATAAAAATAAAAATATAACCACTCTGATCTCACCATGCACCGAATAGAGTTAAACACTTTTTTGTAAAAGTTATAAAATACATACATTCACGTATTTATATATGAAAACTCTTATGTACAGCTCAAAGCCCAACGTTATAGCACTCTGTTATACATTTTGCATGCGTCAAATGCAAGTCACATTTCTGAAGTGTGAACGAAACCTCCCTGAGGAGGATTATATATATATACATCATTAACGCTCGCATGGGACGTCATCATCGCCCCACTCAAGCTTCGCCCTTCAAACTCCGGACGCCCCTATTCTGCATTCAGATAGATGGGGGCAGCTTTGTCTGTGCCCCTCAGCGTGAGGTAGCAGTTCTCAGTGCAAAAGGATAAAGAAGAGGGTTGATGAGGCGTTAGTCACTGGCCCGTCTGAAGGATTCGCTCTCGCTTAGGGTGGCGTCGGGCGTATGTGCGTGTCCGTTGGGTAACAGAGTCTGTTTAAGCTCGGACCCAATGTCACAGTCCCCAGGCAGGAGCTTTACTGGCCGATGGTAGCTCTCTTCAAGTGAGGGAGGTGTGTCTGACCTATTCACCAACAATCCTGAGAGAGATTAGAAAGGAATTGAGGTCAAACAAGGAATATTATCACTGTATCATCAACCTCATATAAATCACTCAGAACTGACATGGTAAAATGTGTGTTTTCGCCCTGCGGTGGCAGGAATAGTGATTTACGGGGCATGAGTGAGTCTTCTTGAATTTATGGCTATCTAAAACACAGTCTGATGAATCTGTGTCCTCCTCGTTCTCACCTTTTCTGTCGCTGTACTGGTGCAACGAGGGTGATACGGTCACCCTGTCGTGGTTGGTGGGAAAGATGGGAGTTTGGCTGTCTTTCCTGACCCCGTTGGGTGTGCCATTGCAGTGTGGTTCATTGTTGTGGCTGGTGACAGTGGATGTTTGGTGTGTCTGCTGATACTCTAGGCCTGAAGGGGGCGCTATCCCGTGTGGGAGGTAGTTACAGTGTTTGGAGTAGCTGGTGCCGTTTTCCAAGCAGTCTGTGCACACGACTGGCCCATCATAGCCTGAAATAAGAGAAACTAGCTTAATTATGATGTTGTGCGAAGATCATTTAAACAGCGACATTTTTTAAGTTGGCATGACGTGAAATTCACCTATTCATCTAATTTGTAAATGCATGTTATAGATCTTATTGAGAATAATGCATCCATGTATAAATGTACACTGCCGTTCAAAGGTTTGGGATCAGTAAGATTTTTAATGTTTTTTTAATGGAGTCTCGACAGAAAAAAAAAAATACAGAAAAAAACAGTAATATTGTGAAATATGATTGCAATTTCTGATATTGGGTTCCTATTTTAATATATTTTAAAATATACATTATTTCTGTGACGCAGCGCTGAATTTTCATCAGCCATTAATCCAGTCTTTAGTGTCACATGATCCTTCAGAAATCATTCTAATTTGCTGATTTTATTATCAGTGTTGAAAATGTTGTGCTGCTTAATATTTCTTTGGAACCTGTGATACTTTTTTCTTTGATTCTTTGATGAATAAAAGGTTAAAAAGAACAGCATTTATTCAAACTAGAAATCTTTTCTAACAATATAAGTACAATATAAATACTATCACTTTTTATCCATTTAACACATCCATGCTGAATAAAAGTATGAATTTCTTTAAAAAAAGAGACACTATAAACACTGTTCTTTTTAACTTTTTATTTATCAAAGAATCCTGAAAAAAGTATTACAGGTCCCAAATATTAAGCAGCACAACTGTTTCCAACATTGATTATAAATCAGCATATTAGACCGATATCTGAAGGATCATGTGACACTGAAGACTGGAGTACTGATGCTGAAAATTCAGCTTTGATTCACAGGAATAAATGATGTTTTAAAGTATATTAAAATAGAAAACTGTTATTTTAAATTGCAATAATATTTCACAAAATTACAGTTTTTTCTGTATTTTTGATCAAACAGATACAGCCTTGGTGAGCATAAGAAATTTCTTTAAAAAAAACATAAATCTTACTGATCCCAAACTTTTGAACGGCAGTGTATTCTTCAAAAAAATGTTTTTGACCTTGTAGTGTTTAAATCTATTCTATCTGATCTGAAAAGGTCAAGAGAAGCATGGATACTGTACCATTGTTTTCTATGCGTCCGTTGGGTTGAGATCCACCATTGGACTCCACTCGTATGCACACGTCCTGTCTCTCTGATAAAGTGCCCTGAGAGGACAGGTAACTTGGGACATCAGGAGGGACAATTGTCTCGTCTGTAAAAGGCAAGCGCAAAGGTTATCGATAAAAGTCTTGTGTTAAAAAAAAAAAAAAACTAAACAAATACAAAATCTGTGTGAAAATACACACCTGTGTTTACACTGCACTCCTCGCTCTTCTTCCTCGTCTGGTAGATAATACACACCCAAACCAGTGACGTCACCACAATACTGGTCACCACAGCGATGACGATGATTCCCACGGTAACAGTGCTGGGGCTTGAAAAAGGTGTGCATTCCTCAAAGCGCTGGTAAACGTTGAGCTGGCAGTGAGCTCGCTCCGTGCCGAGCGTGTTGGACATGACACACGTGTAGCGTCCAGCGTCCTCTAAGGTGGTGCTACCGATCACCAAGAGCTGATTCCCTGGAGTGAAGTAGTGACGGTCGCTGGGTCTCAGAGGCTCCTCCCCCTTTAGCCAGGTGATGCGAGGAGGTGGGCTGCCTAAAGCCTTGCACTGCAACGCAACAGTCTCGCCCACTACAACATTTCGATCCTCCATTTCCTGTGCTAGATGAGGGGTCTCTGCAGGAAGATCATAGGGAATAATTATTGAATTACATACATGTGTATAGAGTTGCTCCAGTAAATAAAGTAGAAAATGTTTAAATCTGTTTAAATTATATTTTGTCAATTTTTAAGACTAAATTAGCATTATGATAGCCAGTTCCGTTAAACGAATGAACTCTTTTTGAGTTTTTTTATTGAACCAATAACATATAATCACTATAATCTCCTTTCTGATCACTCGACTCTTTCGAACTGGTGGGGAAATAAAAACCATACAGTTCCAAAAAAGATCATGTAGTTCAATTCCTGAACAAATGACTCCTATGAACTGGTTCTTTCCAGTGAATCAAAAACATATGGTATAACCTTTTGAACTGCTGAATTAATGACTCTTAGGTTATTTTTTAGTGAATCAAAAAAAAAAAAAAAAAACAGAGTCTTGTCTAATTTCTGAATGAATGACTCTTATGAACTGGTTCTCTGTAGTGAATGAAAAACATACAACTCAATCAGTGTAGTCCGATTCCTGAACAAATGATTCTTATGAGCCTGTTCACTTTTAGTGAATCAGACACATACAGAACAACCAGCATAGTTCGGTTCCTGAACAAATGACTCTTATGAGCCCATTCATTTTTAGTGAATCAAAAACACACAGCAGAACCAGTGTAGTCTTATTTCTGACTAAATTGTTCTTATGAACTGTTTTTTTTGTTGTCTGATTCAGTACACAGCTTGACCCTTGAGCCAATACTTTTTAGTGAATCAAAAACAAAGCCCACTTTAGGCCAACTATACCACATAAAGTCCACATTAAAAAATGAGTATCTGACTATTTCTGCCTAGCAGTTACTCAGTCGAAAGTTCAGAAACACTCAAAAATACCACTATGTGAGCCTTCAGCACTTCCTCTACCCCCTGTGACCTCTTTCCTGACCTTTCACCTTCAAGCCCGCACATAAAGCCCAGCTGCTTCAGATGGGGAACGAAAAAACATTCTTACGTAGAACTAAGCAGGGGTTAGCAAAACTCCAACAGCTTAATAAACAAATCTGGATTCCAAAATGGAAAAAAAAAAAAAGTCGTTATATAATGTATTTACATAATGTAAATATTGCAAAAATGGTCATACCTAGCACTGTTAGAGTGACGTTTGCGGAGATCATGCCCGCCGTGTTTTTTGCCGTGCAGCTGTACACGCCCATATCCTCAGGCTTCACGTCCATGATGAAGAAGACATCGTCATCAGGCATCACACGCATGCGGCGCTCTCGGGCGGCAGGGAAATCTGTACCGCCATCTTTCTGCCACGCCACTTGGGGAGTCGGATGTCCTTCTGCCGCACACTCCAACCGTGCCTTCGTGCCCGTCCGGATCGTGATGTCGCGTGGGGTTTTGACAAATGAAGGCAGCACTGTGCGCACAGAGAGGCAAAGAGGAAATTAGCTCTAGCAAGGATTATTCCCATAATGTTGCTACATCAGCACCAAACAAGCCCAGCATTCATAGCTGTGACTAACTCAATTGGCAATGGGAAATGGCTTGATTTGGACGGGCATGAAACCAAAATGCCTCGAGACAATCAATTTGCATCTGTTGCTCGAACTGACAAGGCATGTAATCCAAGCGTATTGCTAACAGCAGAGAAGATAAAAATGCCCAGATTCTAGTGGCACAGTTCAGTCTGAACATTCAAACTAAATTGTACAATTCACTGACAGGAAAGCTCTGTGCAAATGTTGCAGGATGGGAATTTTGTGCAACTAGTGTGACTTGTTTAAAAAATTACAGGTTAGACGGCCTTAAGATGACCTTCAAAAGTGAATAATTTTAGACTTTTATATACATACATAATGAAATTATGAATTTGTATGTATAGAATAATACTTAAATATTAGAAACATTATATTAAATATCATGAATATGGATGTACAACAACTATAATTAATAATATATTGCTAAAATATTGGTAGCTGAGTTAAATAAATCTATTTGTATAAATAAAAAGTGTACTAAAGTTGAACCAAAAGCATTAACTTTTTTTTTTTTGAAAACGGTTATTTTAAACAAAAAATTAATAAATGTTATAAAATATTTGTAAATTTTATATATATAGTATTTTTCATTTTTAAGCACACTGACATTTAAAACAAAAATTATGTAAATAGCATTAAATTGGTTTGACAATTAAATGTCAGCTTGTACAATTCACAAAATGCACCCACTAGAACAAACAATCTGTGAATGATGGGAATTGTGTGGTAGGAAAGGGATAGGAACATTACATAGTCAACTGAAGTGGAAAATGGATATAAAAGCGTACCAATATAGAGTTTACTAAAATATAGTTTATAACTGTACCGTTTACAGTGACGCGGGCCTTGTTAGAGTACGAGGAGCCAAAGTGATTGCTGATGATGCACTGGTAGCGGCCCTCATGGTTGAAGGTGACGTGCCGGAGGTGGAGGATAGTGGTGTACTCCATCACCCCTCCGTCACTGGCCCGCACGTGGGCGAAATTCTCCACCTCGGCTTGACGTAGCATCTCCTGGTCCTTGAGCCAGGTGAAGGTCATTGGCGAGCTGCTGCTGCTGGCGGCCGTGCAGGTCAGACGCACATCTTTGCCCAATACTGCTGCCGTGGTGACAGGGTGAACGGTGATCTGGGGTTTGGGAAGGTCATCTGGAGGGGAAGTACGAGGATAGAGACATTTTAACACACCATTAGATTAAGTTCTTTCTTACTGTGACTGACTTGTTTGTTTGTTTGTTAAAGACATTATAGCACTGCTTACCACAAACAAAGCTCTGTGGTGGGGCCTGGTAGATGCTGGTGCCCTTTAGGCTTTCTGGGTGGGCACATGTGGCCTGAACACCAGACTTCAGCCCTCGTGTTACCAGCCACTCCGGAAACCAGTGCAGCTGGCAGTCGCACAGAAAACTATCACTCTGAAGATGACTGCAGAGAGAGGGATCGAAAGGAAGATGAGTAAAAGCCAGACAGCATGCATCTGAACTGTAAACTTCAGATGATTTGACAGAATTGAATTACTGTGCACATTTATGCCTAGTTACATAGTAGTGTCCAAATAACATCTGGAATTTATCATACATAGCACTCTGGTTTCAACTTAACTTAATATGCAATAGCATAATGTCAAATAAAATGATTAAAAAATTAAAATGTCTAATTATTTATGTTTTAATGCCATACAACGGCAGCAACAATGATTATATTCATGGCAAAATTAACAGTATCATTTCAATACATCATTTACAATAATATAACATTTTCTTAAGAAGCAATCACTATACAAAAAAAATCAAATAGAATCTTTCAATTTAATCAATGACAAAAATTCTTACAATTTTTCTGGGAGAGACCATTATAAAAATGTTTTTTAATATATTTTCTGATTAAAAATGTCTAATATCATTTAAGATTGAACATTCTATTAAAATCTTGTATATCAACATCTGGTCATATCTATTTTCAAAACAGTATTATAATAATAATAATAATAATAATAATAATAAGCAGTAAAAAAAAAATAATAGTAAATTAAAAATGATTATTATCGAAATTTGATACATTTTCTTTAGGATTCCTTGATGAGCGGAAAGAACAGCATTTATTTGAAACAGAAATGCATTCTTGCACTCAGTTGAATTCACTGTATTCATTCTTCTTTCAAAAAGTGTATATATAAATAACGATAACTTTAAATAATAGTATTAGAAATAATAAATTCTCAGGTACATGGGTTTTAAAAAAAAATCTGGACTAAAATGCACTTAAAATATTTGAATATTAAAACAGATTTTTTTTTCATGCCATATTATGAACTTTAACTGTCAGCCAAACATTCATGATGTCAAGAAACATTACAACCCGCTGTGGGTTGTGCGTGTGAAAAGGAGCACGTGTATTAATGGGACTCACAGGTAACGCAGGTTCTTCATCTTGCTAAATGCCTCGGGTTGGATGGAGCGGATGGCATTTTCCCCCAAGTTCCTGTTGAGAGATTAAACAGGGCCCTCAGGCGTGACAGAAAGAGGACATGGGAATGCTCACATACAGCTGCTGCGCTCACATGCAAATCGTAGCCTATTTTTATACGGGATAGGTCTGAACAAGGTGGAAAGACCCCAATATCAGACGTGGAGTTACAGCATCTGCAGAAGTGCTTAAAAATTCCATTTCTTCTACAAAACTGACCATATGCTCCATAACCGTGTTCCTGTGCAAGTTAAAGCTGGCTCTAACGAGACAAGAGCAGCTGGCCTTGCAAACCACCCCGTCCTCTCCTTTTACAAAGACACTATTAAATTGCTAGCAGCCCTCTTAAGCATTTACTTTTGGCAGCCGCTGCTGTAGGGGCCGAACGGCATTGTGGGATACTCACAGGTGCTCCAGAGCCTCCAGGCCCGAGAAGGCTTTCTTGGCCACCGACTTGATCTTGTTTCCAAACAGAGTTCTGCCGTTTCCAGACACGCAGAGCGAGAGGGAAGAGAGAGAGAAAGAGAGTGCACAATTAGTTGGACTGAATCTGATAAGAGAGGGGGATTGTGGGATTGGAAATCCGAACTGTGTAGAGATTAGGAGGAGGGTGAGGAATCGGGGCCCGGCGCAGCTCTTCAAAGCTTACTTTTATCTTTATTAGAATTTAATAGCGATGACAGGGTGGAGCCGAGAGCTTGAGGTCACATGAAAAGGAGCTTCAGTGGCTGGAGGACAACACGGCTTGTGAAGTAATAAAAGTGGCCTTGTCAAGGCTGCAGTTCAAACCCCTTGTAGGGGCTAATCCTGCTCGCTCTTCAAAAGCGGCCGTACGCGCACGCACACACACACACGCACCCCCCGACACGATTTCCATTCTTAAACATGTTGGACCAAAACAAGCCTCTGACAGTGCACTTCCTGTCCAAGAGGGCTCAAGACTCCTCGGTCAGCACCGTGAAAGCCAGCACCTCCTCATATAAACCAGATTTGACACCTGACAATGTTGTCGTTTCAATCAGGGGATGATCTTCCTGGCTTTGGGTCGGCGGATATTGGCTCACAATCCTGAGGCGTGTCAGGAGCTGCTGCATGCTGGGATAAACAAGACCTTCACAGCATCAGAAAAAAGCAGGGATCATTATTTTCATGTCTTCTATATAAATCTATCTGTTTTTTTTAAGTTTTAATAAATTAAAAACTAAAACCATGTTTTAAATGCTACAAGTTATTAATCTATAAAATCTATAAAAAACTTTTTTTTTTAATTCTTAGTGAATAAAAAAATAAACGAAAATCATTTCAATGCACTTAAGAATCACAACAGCAATGTACGAAAAAAAGATTTTAAAAATTGATTGATTTTAAAATTTGCTAAAGATAACATTTAACAATACACCAAAAATAATTTGGCTGATACTATCAGTTGATATGGTTCCAAAATATACAAAAAGTATTATAAGTATAAAATTTTATAAAGTCATACACCAGCTGTATGTGAGCATTCCCAAAAAAAAAATATCATCCCATGAATGCGCAAAAAAAACTATCATCTTAAAGAGCCAAGCATTAAAACATTCATTTAACTGTCAAAAATGAGAATAAAATTTAATACATAATAAAACAAATCTCATTGCTAGAGTGAAGTTTCATGAGAAACACCTAGTTTTTAGTTGCTTGCAGAAGTCACCCCAGAACGCCCAGCCATTGCCGTGTCTATCAGCGGACTGATGGTCTATATGTGTGTGCAACAGCATCTGTCATCTCTTGAAAGACTAAGACATCACCTCCACTCATCTCCTCTAGCCCCCCCACCATTTCTGAAGCAACCACCCATCTGCAGGTCACCCTCTGGGCAGTCTTGTGCTTCCATACCAGCCCCATAATTCAAAAAGCTCTAGCAGTTCACTCCGACCAAACTGTGGTTCCAAATAGAAACCATTGAAATAGATGCTAAGTGGATCCGTTGACATGATGAGCAGGTGCACATGGAATCTGTGCATGAAGATTTAGGGCGTACAAATGATCAAATTATCAAACAAAACGACAAGATTTTATCTAGAATCTACTAAAACTAGAGTCAGCTGCCTTGCCTGTCTTGTGGTAACAAAACAGCAGAAAAGACTTTGATGTTGTGCACATCGCTCCCTAATTCTCCCTCGCATATTCCCAGCAAGGGATGTGCATCAACAGGCGGCTTCCGCAGGCGAACCTCTGCTCCCATAACAAAAGGCGCAGAGCGGGGCGTTTGATGTGTCTGAACGCACCCCCTCCTCTGCCTGCCTCCCATTTTACGCCCTCGCTGATTCCATCACAAGAGCAAAGCCAAGAGCTCATCTCCTATCTGTCAATGATGAAAAGTGTTCGCCCCAGTACTCAAAATCAATTGAACTTGCCACTAAGGCTTCCCTTCCCAAATCTGCACTGCATGTAAGGTTAAGTGCTCTTCCTCATCTATTTAACTCAATAAATAAAGTGTGGCATGATTTTGTAACATGCATTTTGATGTAAAATGTAGAGTAGGATTTTGGGGATGTCACTTATCTTGGTTGAAACTAGTGTAAGAATGTCCAGAATTAAAGTAAAGAAGGAAAGGTGATGGTAGAGAGATAAAGGAGAAAGTGTGACACTCACAGCTTGTTGAGGTTTTCCAGGCCAGTGAAGGCCCCATTGGTGTCCTCTATAGTGCCAGAGATGTCATTGTGGTCCAACTCCCTGCAGAGACAAAAAGAAAGAGATTAGGAAAGAAAGACAGAGAGGATGAAACAATTGACCCTTTGCTAAGCTCCACCCACATCCCATAGAACATTCCATAGAAATGTACTGGAAACTTCCATGATTTTTAGTAAATGTTTTCATAAATTGGAAAATATTGATTGATCTGTATTAGTGGTGTCAAAAATATACGCAGTTAACGCAGGCGATTAATTTTTCCAGTTTAACGGCGTTAAAAATATTTAATGCAGTTAACACAGGGGCGAAGCTAGGGTTGGCCACCCCACTCACAACTGACAAGAATTGTGTTTATTTAGACACAGAATGTCTTTACAACCACATCACAGCCGTTATACTGTGCTCATAGCGCGTGCTTTTCAATTCCACCACAAATACAGTGGCACGTGCTGTAGCCTGTTTCATTGCATATTAAAGCGCGAATGAAATTACGAGCATGCGCGTCAGATCCGCATCACGTTCAGCAGTGGCAGCTCTTAAAGTAATAGCAGCCAAATAACCTAATAACCCTTTTTTGCAGGGATTAATCTCTATTAATTTCATAAAAAAGGTTTGATTAATTAGTTGTTTTTTATTGACAGCAATAATATTTATTCTTTTGTGGTCTTGAAGAAAGTGTGAAGCACTTTTTTATTAATAAATAAATGTATTTATAAATTATTTTTTAGTTTTATTTTAAATATCAGTTTTAAATGTAGTATTTTAAGTTTAATTTTTATATGCATTTTATTTTTCGTCTGTTAAAAAAAACTGAGGTGGGATTGGTCAGTAAAGTTTTAAAGGCGGGGCTGACAGACATTCGGCAGTGGCACAAGCTGCCCTGGACACCTGGTTGAAAACAAGAAAGTCCAACAACACTCTCTTTCTTGCTCTCTCTCCCTCTCTTGTCCTCTGCCAACCAAGCACATTCTTTTCTTTGTGAATTGTGACATTAAGGAGCGCAGCAACGCACAGGCCAGTGCATGAATAATGCATGACAGCTGAAAGCGCTTTGCACAAACACAACTCTTTCACACAGTTGCACACATATACTGACTCCGACAGCCGTTTGAATCCGTCAACACACCAACCATGTTGGCAGGTAAAGGCATATGGGCACATCGCATAATGCAACTCCAAACGAATCATGGACAAGCCCAGACGGTGACAGCGGCCTGCCTTCATGGCCTTAACTTTGACGTAAATCGCTAAACATTACATACGTGGCTGGCCTGTTGTTCTAATTTAAAAAAATCATGTTTTTAGTCAAGTGTACTTAATTTTTTACACGTACGCTAGGGCAGTGTTGGGGGTAACACATTACAAGTAACGCAAGTTACGTAATCAGATTACTTTTTTTCAAGTAACTAATAAAGTAACGAGTTTTAACTTTTTTCAAGTAACTAATGAGTTACTTTTTCAAATAAGTAACGCAAGTTACTTTGTTTTCCTATTTATTCACTGACACCTTTCCTGTCCCCGTGTTGAGAGAAATTGAGAGTAAGTGCAGAGGCATTTTCTTCAGCCTGAGGCTTATTAATTTCACTTTTGGTGTGAAAGGGCCTTTACAGTTGCCAAAAATATCATTTTGTGGTTTTCTGTTATTAAAAATAAATAAGCAAGCCAAGCCCAGGTGACAAAAAGTAATGCAAAAGTAACGTAATGCATTACTTTCCATAAAAAAGTAACTAAGTTACACAATTAGTTACTTTTTTTATGGAGTAACGCAATATTATAATGCTTTACTTTTAAAAGTAACTTTCCCCAACACCGTGCTAGTGTATGCGTACAGTGCTCAATGCAAATGTTATCATCAGTGTTCACATCAAGTTTTAAACATCATTTGTTTTACACCATAAAAAAAAAAAAAAAAAAAATCGCTGTTGCTGAAGAAAAATAAATGCCTTTTCGAGGTGCAAGGGTGGAGGGATTGTGCCCGCTCCCTCCTGGCTGACAACCGCCCCCTTGGCTCTTTCTGTTACTTTCCCTCCATGCCTGGCTTCGGCTGCCAATTTCCTATTCTTTCTGGCTGGCTGCTTGTGAATGGACCCTGGCTTGTTAATGACAGTAGGGCTGGAGGCCCCCAGGCCTGACCCCCACCCTCTCGGCGCAAAGATGGTCCGGTTCTGGTCTTTCACACCCGACGAGGGCTCCTCTCGCCCGGCCAGAAGCACGTACCAATTAAAACCTCCCCTGCTTCTTTTCAACAGGAGCCCCACTAAGGCACTAAGGCCATGATTAGATTAGAACTGGCTCGGATGAGAGCGAGAGAGCAAGTGGAGGGAGAGAGAGAATGTTATAAAGGAAATCAAGCAAGTAAGACATAAAGAAAGGATGGAACAAAAGAAAACAGAGGCCCTCACAATTGCACTTCACAAGCCCCTTCTCCCCACACCCTGCCCACTGCTAGCAGCGCTGAGGGCTGTGTTGTGCCTTGGCTTGTCACCCTACTGTGAAAAAGCCTTCATCTAAGAAAGTAAAGGCAGAATTCTTCTCTCTTTTGAGACACTGGAAAGGGGGGGCATGAAGTGGCGGTTGAAACTTTGTGTGTCTATACAAGTCAGGCTGGAGATTTGGTCCCCCATAATGCCTTTCACTGCATGCAAAAAAAAAAAAAAAAAAGACGTTGCTTCTTCTAGGAGGCCTTGAGCAGGGTGCATATGTGCACCCAACTTTGGTGGGAACCAACAAGGAAACAATGAGGAAAAGAAACCAGAAAGCTTTCTCACCAGACTTAAAAGCTTATGGCTACTTTAGCAAATGCCACTAAATCAATCAACACGTTCATCTGCAACAGTGTTAATTAATATAGAAACTATGACCGATTTGTTCACCCATTTCAAAAAAAGAAAATGCTGCTGAGAACACAGTGGATAAGTTGATTTCAATGGAAATGGTGGGTTTCTTGCATTTGTGTTGCAATACATTCTGACATTAATTTTTTATCTGAAATGTTTTAACTATTTTTAATGTATTTTTTTTATTATTTTTTTACTATTTAGTTTACTATTTTTTTCATCCCTTTTTTAAACTTTTTTAATTAAACTGACAGTACAGAATGACTTAAAGGGATAGTTCACCCAAAAATGACAATTCTGTCATTAATTACTCACCCTTATGTCGTTCCAAACCGGCAAGACCTTTGTTCATCTTCAGAACACAAATTAAGATATTTTTGATGATTTCTGACAGCTCTCTGACCCTCCCATAGACAGCAAGGGCATCGGTAAAATAATCCATGTGACATCAGGGGTTAAACCGTAATTTTACAAAGCTACAAGATTACTTTTTGTGCACAAAGAAAAAAAAAAAACGACTTTATTCAACAATTTGTCTCCTCCGCGTCACCCTGCCGCCATTTTGGAGAGTATCACATATGTAAACAATGTATGCTGTTCTGTGTCAGCTGCGCCACGCGGATACGTTGTTTTCGTTCAGATCAAAGCGTAAACAACGCAGAAAACGTATCCACGTGGCACAGCTGACACAAAACAGTACATACGTTGTGTGCCTTTAATGACAGGATTTTCATTTTTGGGTGAACTATCCCTTTAAAATTCTCAGGTAGACATTAAAAGGAATGTGATCAGGGCAGAATGGACTTGAACCTCATCCACCCACATGAGCACCACGACTTAATGTGATAGAACTGTGGCATGATGTTTGGCATTTCAGAACCACTGTGCCACAGTTTTGACACCATCTAGTTTTTTTCACATGCAAGCTTAGTTCTATTCTAAATCCTAGAGGATTTCTCATAGAGTAAGGACACTTACAGCGTCCGCAGGGAACTAAGGCCTCTAAACGCTCCCTCCGTGATGTAACTGATGGAATTGTGTCCCAAACGCAATGAGATCAGGTTCACAAGTTTGGCAAATCCACCCTCGGACAGCTTCGTCAGGTTATTATAAGACAAGTTCCTGGAAAAAAAGAAAAACAAACAAGATTTTTTTCAGAATCCAGAATTTTGTGTATCACAGCAGGCTGACATCCCATCAGGCCGTCTTGTCCAGAATGCAATAACAGCTGTGTCATAAACCTATCTGCAAAATCACGGCTGACCACTCAGCTGATACCGCAGTCAACATGCACTACCAATAAAGCCTTGTTACCCCCACAACGAACAAGAGTGTTAGCTAGAGGAAGATATCGCGTACAGGGAGGACACGATACGCTTGACAGGACTGCCCGGTGTATACACACATTCACCCAGATAAGCTCACTTTCACTGAGGTACAGATCTCTTGGCAGACATATACGTGGAGGATTATGCTGTTTTCTTTAACTAGCATCAAGAGAGATGAGTAAAAATGAGGCTGAGCTCCTAAGCGCTGGCAATCCAGTGCATCATTAGGGGATAAACAGAGCTTATCTACAGCAAGACGAGGAGTGCTGTGTGTTTAGTGCAGTAGGTGATACCGCAGACAAATGCTTTCCTTGTAATGTAAAGATTGGGTGCGATTAATTCTTTACTAGGTGTCAAATTTGAACAGTAACTGAGATGATATCCTCTTGTATATTTCCTACTGAATTCTATTTAATGTTATGTACACTACCGTTTGGGGCAAGTAAGATTTTGTTTAAAGAAATTAATCCTTTTATATAGCAGGGACTTAGCAGTTAGGCTAAGTAAAATTATATTATTTTAAACAAGAAATACATGTAAATATTTATTTATAAAGAAGAACAAGGAGGAAACGGATAAAGAGAGAGATGTCTCACAGTTCTCTAAGTCTCTCACAGAAGCCCCAGCCCTCAGGGTTAAAGTTAGAGATGGAGTTGTTGGAGAGATAGAGCTGCAAGAGCGACTCTAGACCGTAAAGAGAGCCGCTGTTCACCTCCCGCAGACTGTTATAGTCCAGGTGCCTGTAAATGACAAAAAAAAAGCATTCACTCTCATCATGAGCAATGCGGTGGATGTCCATTTGATTTATATATGTAATATAAATGGTCTATTGTGAGCAATATTAAAGGGATAGTTCATTACTCACCCTCGTGTCGTTCCAAACCCGTAAGACCTTCGTTCATTGTCGGAACACAAATTAAGATACTTTTGATAAAATCTGAGAGCTTTCTGACCCTGTATAGACAGCAAGGGAACTACCACGTTCAAAGCCCAAAAAGGTAGTAAGTACATTGTTAAAATAGTCCATGTGACATCTGTGGTTCAAAAGTAATTTTATGAAGCTACGAGAATACATTTTGTGCACAAAGAAAACAAAAATAACAACTCATTCATTTAGTCTTACACGGAAGAGAAGAAATTGTTAATAAAAAGTCATTATTTTGGTTTTCTTTCCACACAAAAAGTATTCAAACTATTTTAACGCTGTCCTTACTACTTTTCTGGGTCTTGAATGTGGTAGTTCCCTTGCTGTCTATGCAGGGTCAGAAAACATCATAAATATCTTAATTTGTGTTCCGAAGATGAACGAAGGTCTTACCGGTTCAGAACGAGTAATTAGTGACAGAATTTTCATTTTTGGGTGAACTATCGCTTTAATAATCATGTAGCAATTTGTTAAGTTGTGGTAATGAAGGATTAGACTCACAGAACCCTCATCCGGGCCAGACCCCAGAACGCCCCATCCGTCAGCTTGCTGATGTTGTTTCTCTGAAGCTTGAGAACTTCTAAACTGCTCAAACCCTGGAAGGTGAGTCCCTCAATCAACCGCAGCTTGTTCCTGCTCAGCTCCCTGCAAAACACGCAATTAAAATGTGAATTAAAAGCATTACGAGAATTTGAGGAAATGATGCATGATATTGTGAAGACATACACAAATAAAAATAACATGTCTTTATTAGCATCTATGGTAAAAACCGTTAACATCTATAGAACATGGCCATTGCACAAAAACTTCTTCATGGAAGAAAAAGGTTCTTTAATTATTAAAATCTTCTTCACACTGAGAAAAAAAATGGTTCTTTTAAGAACTAAAATGGTTCTTATATGACATTGCTGCAAAATCTCCTTTTTGTAACCTTTTTTTAAAAAGAGGCAGCATGTCCAGCTGACTATCAGCTCAAATAAAGCGGCTCTGATCCCTCTTTGATGTCATAACTAACTAACCTATCCTTCTCGCTCACCAACATAGCTGTGGCTTTGTGGTTGCTGAAATGCGCTCCAGGTGTGTGTGCACGTGTGTGAGAAGTTTAATATGAGCTTATGTTGCCTCATGCATACAGAGATTCAGTATCACTCTGTCCACCTGAAGAACAAAGCACATTTTTGATGGAAGTCTGATATGAGCAGAAACAAAGAGCTTAGGTACAGATGGTTGTGCTCGGGGCACAGATAGATCCATAGATCTGCTATGGAGAGAAAGAATTGTCCTGCTCTGATGTTTACCAACGGTTCTCTGATCCTGAATGCTGATACCTTTCAAATAACATGTGCAAGCCAGTGTCAGAGAAAGTACTTTAAACTGTTGTTTCCAAAGCTGCTGAATAATAAAATACAGTTTAAACTACTCAGCTAGTCTTAAGTTAAAAATAGTTTATCTATCCTTTAAAAACATTTTTGTGTAACAGCTGGACAAAGTGCAGTTTCTTGAGTTGAATTTTTTACTTGACAGCGAATGGATTTAAAGAACTTCTGACAAAAGGGTTTTATTATATCGCCACATTAATTGAAGCACCTCTGCTATTAACCAAAAAAAAAAAAAAAAAAATGATGCACACTACCATTCAAAAGTCTAAGGTAAATATAACTTTTTTAGTAATATTGTGAAATATTATTACACTTTAAAATAACTATTTTAAAGTTTATAAATAATTTAGAAATTATATATAATTTATACAATTTTAAATAATTGATATTTATTTTAATATATTTAAAAATGTAATTTATTCCTGTAAAGGCAAAGCTGATAATACATTAATAATACACCATAATACATTTTTTCTTTGATTCTTTTCTTTTTATTCTTTGATGAATGAAGAACAGCACTTCTATGAAACAGAAATCTTTTGTTCAGTCACTTTTGCTTAATGCATCCTTGCTGAATAAAAATATACATTTGTTTTAAAAAAATGCCTTAAATTTTTGAATGGTAGAGTATATATACAGTGTAGTGCACTCACAGTTGTGTGAGCTTGGGCAGCTCCAGGCCTTTAACAGGAAGCTGGGTCAGTCGGTTCCGACTCAGTCTGAGGATCTGCAGACTCCCGGCGAGGTTCTTAAACGCCCCGAACTCTAGATGAACAATCTTATTACTGCTCAGGTGCCTACAGAGATCAAATATCACGCTTCAGATTGTGAAAGAACACAGCGTTACATGAAAACACAGATGTTCACAGTTCTATCTATTTGAAAGAGAGAAAACGAGTGTGTTTCTCACAGGTCCTTGATTTGTAACCCAGGAGGGAAGCAGTGGTCTCTCAGCTCCGTGATGTCATTATTACTCAGATCTAGAGTCTCCAGAGCAGTGAAGTTCTGCAGCAGGCTCCCCTCCAGTCTACGGATTTTATTATGGTGCCTAGAAGGAAAAAAAAGAGCACATCTATTATAACTAACTCTATACACAGCTGTACAAACCTTCAAGGAGTGTTCAATAAGGTTTCACGTGATTCTCTGGACAGATTACGGACTAATCTATTGTTTAATGTCTACACGGTTCAGGCAAACAAATTGAACATCTTGACAAAAACTAAGACCCTAGGTTACAATTCTTAAGTCACGTTATCGCAGTGTTTCTCAGTTTATTAGTGCATGGGCAACTATGCGAAACCATATGTTGACCCACATGTCTGCGCTGATAGGCGGCTGGCTGCTCTAACCACATGAGGCTCTTTCGGAGAGAATGTGTCAATAGGGCTTTGAAGCCCAATGGAGGCTTGTTTCCACACACGCCTTCAGAAGTGCCAAGTGACTGTGGCTTGATACGGTAACTTGATTTGTCAACACACACATGCAGACGCACAAACACATACAAGCCTGGAATCCCAAACAAAAACCCAGCTATGGTGACAAATATCAGTCAGATGAAAGATTCATCTAAACCTGTGTATGTCTGTTTCTGTATGTATAGCTTTGGATGCAACAGAAGAGATTAACAGCGGACTAAATATATTGTGACTCAAAGAACTTTTGGATGTTAAAATACTTTCATCCTATTCCAGTTTACGGTGAAAAGTGCCACTTCATTTCAAATTTAAAACAAAGTACATTTTTTCATCTAGTTTTTAGTGCTATTTTTTTATGTTTGCGAATATTTTATACATTAGTTTAGTTTAGTCACACAAAAGTCTACAAAAATCAGGTATTCAACTTTATGTAAATGTTTATGTAAATGTTAAAAATTCTGTATTAGATTTGGATTCGGTGAGAAAGTTATTTTTAACGTTTTATTATTAATATTTTATTTTAGTTTCATTTTTGTTATGTTTGTGACTTTTATACATTAGTTTCGTTTAGTCATACAAAAGTGTAAAAAATCAGGTATTCAACTTTATTTAAATGTTAAATTATGTATTAGATTTGGATTCAGTGAGAAAACTTTGTAATATTTGTGAATATTTTATATTTTAGTCTCTTTTTTTATGTTTGCGAATATTTTATATGTTAGTTTCATTTAGTCACACAAAAGTCTAAAATATCAGGTATTCAACTTTGTTTAAATGTTAAAAATTCTGTATTCGATTCGGATTCCGTGAGAAAACTTTGTTATATTTATGAATATTTTATATTTTAGTCTTTAGTCACACAAAAGTGTAACAAATCGTGCATACAACCTTTTTCTTGTTAAAAGTCCTGCACTGGATTTGGATTGGATTGTGAAATGGACTGACACTTTTGTTTTGTTTGCGAAAATTTCACATTTTTGTTTTGTCACCCAACCTTTTTCAAAGAATGAATTTCCACACAGGACTTGGTTTGAGAATCAACAATTAGTTTCGTTTGCAAATATTTTGTTTTCTTGTCATTTAGTCACATCAGCCTTGGACAGTTCTTAACTGAGTAAAGACAAATCAAATTAGAGTTTTCTCTCATGGGGGCTTTGGATTTCTGTCCTTTCCCCTTTTTTCTTTGCTTCTACTTCTCTTCAGAGCTGAGGCATGAGAAAGCAGCTGACTTAAGAATCACACTTGTTTTTGCCGGCCACAGAAGGAATGGCGAGGTCAAGGCTCTCCACATCTGGAATTTGTTTTGGGGTAGTTTCAGAGTAAGCCATCCCCGTACTGGAGAATGGGACAGTACTAAAGAAATAAATCCGAAAATCTCCCTCTAATAAACTTGCTATTAAATAAGGCATAGCGGACATAAGGAAGTGAAGCTGCATTGGAAGAAAGCTTCATGTACAAGCTTTAGGGTAAACACCGTGGGATTTGAATATGGTTCATTCAATACAATGTTATATAGCAGTGTATTTGGTAGAGTGGTCCACTGTATCCTTTTTTTTTGAAGGATACAGTGGACCAACTGAACTTCCAATTCCAATATTCTCCATAAAAGATATTTGTAGAGAGTTCCTCAAAAAGAGATCTTCAGAACCATCCTCCATTGAGGCCGGCTAGTCATACCTAACAGTCCAGCACCTGCACTATGATCAATGCAATCGAAACCCTACAAAAGCCCAGGCAGACAGGCCCATACAGCAAAGACGAGTCCGTGCTGGAACAACAAAGCCTCCTTATTCGGATTCCTGATTCTGCGTAAATCTCACAGTAAACACATAGTCCGCAGAGAGCGAGAGGGGATTTCTGCTCTGGTTTTCTGCTGGCAGGTGTTCTGTGGGAGCCTGAGAGACCAGCGAGGTCTTTCCCAGTGAAGATGGGACCCAGTCAACACGCAGATGCTCCCCGGGTTGACTGTTTAACTGGAATTCTGGGTGGGAATTGTGAGAAGAGGGGAAAAAGAACGAGGAATGGAAGGACAGAAGAAAGAACGACGGAAGGAAAGAGAAAAGGAGGGAGTACCCCCACTGTCCCACCTGAATAAACAGACAGAGGGTATGGATAAGGACGAGTGCTGTGCTCACTGCCCTACAGGATGTTCCTGTGACTAACAGAGCACTGAGACTCCACTGAGTAGCAGGTCAGCAGCTGGTGACCTTCACCAGGCAAAAAAAACATGCTGACGTTAACAAGAGAAACGGCCCACGCTCATGCATTGGCCATCCCAGGCCTGAATCCACAAAATGTTTTAAAGTGATACTGCTGGGATCTGGATCAGATCTAGATCTGCTGAGATCTAGAATCAGACTTATTCCATCTGGGTTACAGCAGATCCTAAAACAGAACCAATACCAAAATGATACTTTACAAATAGTTTACATAGACTTTGCTTGCCGTTTAGTTGTTTTTCTTACGCTTGTGTGGATTAAACTGAGATGCTATAGCTGGGTTCCAGACCAATGTTGGAATCAGTTGTTGTTGTGGTGAGAGAGCGTGGGAGCTGAATATCTTAGCCGGTTAATCCAACCAAAGCTGCACCACACTGAGGATTAGCAGTTTAGCTTCTTTAGGCAGCACTGATTGGCTTATCTGCTTGATGAACTCCAAAGTAAGGAGATGAAATGGTGGAGGTGGTTTGGGAAGGCTGTTCAGAGCTTGTATCAGGTAGAGATAGTATGGTTTGGGATGGGAAGTTCTGTCATCATTTACTCATCATCATGTCATTCCAAACCTGTATTACTTTATTTCTTCTGCTGAACACATATTTTGAAGAATATTGGTAACCAAATAGTTTTGGCTACAATTTACTTCGACTGTATGGGTATTTTTCAAAATATTTTCTTTTATGTTTCACTAAAGAATTCAAGTCATATCAGTTGGGAACAACATGAGGGTGAGTAAATGATGGTAGAATTTTCACTTTTGGGCAAACTATCCCTAATATTGTTTATTCTAAGAGTATAAATCCATACCCTTACTAGTTCCACTTCTAAAGCCAGCAAAACATAGCTTTGCAACAAATTCACTGTCTTCAGGCTGTTTTGCACAACTATAACATTAGCCAAGGAAGCCAAACAATTGGTTATTGGTGGTTCCATAAAGCAGCAACTGTTAGGGTCCCTATGATTTGAAATCAATTAATTAGAGATGCTTTTGATTATTATTATTAAAATTTAATGAAACCATTAAAATGGAGTCTAGACAATTAATGGAAAAAACAGAATTTGGTGTAAAAAAAAAATAATAATAAAACAATCTGAGAAAAAAACATTTCATAGGGCCTTAAAAAATAAATTTTAGTTAAACTTTTTTATAAATTGCTGTTAAATTGTGTAAGTTACATGATTTCAATTAATTAGACATGCTTTTTGATTAACATTTTTTAAATTTAACCATTAAAACGGAGTCTGTAAAAACTGAAACCGAAGTATTTGGAAAAAATAAAACGGATTTCATATAGGGTCCTAAACAGCCCTTTAAGTGATTTTGCTAACTTTTTGCCAACTTCATATTTCAGAATAATACTCTTGTTAATATGTCATTGATTTTATTGTGCTTTTTATTTGGCTAATGCTTTTTTCATAAAAAGATATAAATAAATATTTAACTACTTATTTATATATTAATCTTTCTTTTCTTTTTTTTAGGCTATTTGTCTTAAACATTTAATCTAATAAGCATCAATGGCTATTTTAGTAAAACACTGGATTCTTTAAAAATAAAAACTGCCATATTGAAAAACTGTCAAACATATGAAAATATTAAGATATAATATCAAGACATATTTAATAATATTTCTATATATAATAAAATAATATATATTTAATAAATGTGGTGTGATCTCCAAAAACAAAACCCCGGCCCTACCATACAACTCACACAACTATCTCGAGTAACATTTGTCAAACACTCCCTGACAGCTGAAAATCATAACGCACTAGAACTATATTTCAATGTCCATTTGTATTATATGGCTTGCATTGCCATAGCAATAAAGAGTGAGACCGTATGTCGCACAGCACACTGTGACAATACGACTGTCAACAGTCAAAGGAAATGATTAAAATCAGTAGAAAGGCTGCTGTTTAAACACTTCACCAGAGAGAGAAGGAAAGAGAGAGCTACTGTTTTAAATGTCGTACTCAGTTCAGATGAAACGGAGCATTGAGGAGTTCAGTGTTGGTGACAGACGCGGCAGTATTTTAGTGCTGGCTCTGTGGCCGTATCACAGGGAGCTGCTGTCCGACAGCATTCCAGCTGGTGAACTCAGAGGGGAGGAATTCTGTGAGCAGAGTGGCGTTCCGAACAAGAGCCACGAGCAGGAGCGGGGTCAGGTGTTCCTCACAGGTGGAAACTGAGACCTCTCGCTCTTTCTGTTCTTACCCTTTCCTCCGCCTGTATCGGTAACCACCCATCTCGCCCCCTTCCGACTGACCCCTCCCCCGTTATCTTTTTTTTTTTTTTTACGGTAAACCCTTTGATTGACAGCTACAGCTGGACGTTCTACTGCATTCAGCTGTGCGGCTCAAAAAAGATGAGCCCTTCCCGATATGCGGCGGCCCTCCATAGCGACAGGCCTCGAACCAAGGCCAAAAAAAGAAGCACTCTTCCATTTGGACCTAAATTCCCTGATCATCACCCCTCATTCCAACCTTTCCCGATATCCTCCACAGCTCGGCATGGTCATATCAAATGTTCGAATCCTGTGAAGTGAACTAAATAGTCATCAGGGTTTTCATCATTTCTGGGAGACGGTGATTAACTGTAAATCAATGAGGTCACACCATGACAGCACAACTGCCCGCTATAAAGACACAGATCGCTTTACCGCTCAAATGAACGACACATTTGGTAGTGGAGAGATATATTACAGATGGGAACATGATCCATGCAGAAGACAGATTACTGCTGGGCTATCAGTCGGTGTGAAGGAGATACAGGCAAACTGGTGCTCTGAAACAGGGATCTACAGACTGAACATGAACAAGTCTATAGTCAAGCATTATTTAAAGTAATAGTAACGTAAGGGGGAACCTGTACTTTTTTTTGACACTTAAAAATATCACTGCTTATGAATTCCTCATTTTGCAATTCTGTTTAGTGACGCACTTCTCCTTTAATATTACAGTACAAACCTGCCATTCAGCGCTGATATTTACAGCTTGTGCAAATCTAGCCCCCTTACTAAAATACTGTGAAAACTCATATTCACAAACCATAACTGTGTACTTGGATGCCGAGGAAGGAATGGGCTAAACCGCCAAAAAACAAACACATACACGTGATCACTCCAAATAAGGTAGTAATTTTCCACGGTAAGGCTAGTAAAGGCAGTCCCACCAGTCTGAGTTTCACAGCCAGCAACACTAAACACCACCTACTAGAAGTGAGAATTTTTAGATGTGCAGTTTTGCTTTCTGACTTAATAACCACAGAAAAATTAAACAAGTAGCAAATGGAAAGGCCTAGTTGACATGCTAAAACTGAAATGTTCCCTAAAGATAAAATGACTGCCCACACCATGCAAATAATAATTTGTGTCATGTACAGAAAGTGCCGCCTCAGCAGCAGCCGTCATCGCAGCACACATACTAACGCTTCACTTACAAGAAGAGTGTAATGACCGTTGCTGCTGCGTCTCCAAATGAAGGGATGGATGTCAGCTCATTGTGGTCAAGCCTCCTGTCAAGCAAAATACAGAACAAAATCCAGGTTACACATAGCTTAATATAATTTATAACATTTCTAATAACATTTCTTAAACATTATTATAATATAATAAATATAATATATAGATAGCTAGATAGATATCACACTGATGTCATATTTGTATTTAATGTATTTTGCGGTAAATATATTCATAAATAAAATAAAACTGCTATATAAGATAAATTAATAGAAATAATACATTTAATATATCTGAATATGTAATGTATTTTAGGATAAATATATTAATAAAATAAATTTGATGTATTAAAAAATATATATGACAAGAAGTTTAATGTATTATTATAAATATATATTTAGCAAAACACATTGCATTTATATTGATAGATAGATAGATAGATAGATAGATAGATATCACACTGATGTCATTTGTATTTAATGTATTTTGCGTTAAATATATTCATAAATAAAATAAAACTGCTATATAATATAATATATAAATTATTAGAAATAATACATTTAATATATTTGAATATGTAATGTATTTTAGGATAAATATATTAATAAAATAAATTTGATATATTAAAAAATATATATGACGAAGTTTAATGTATTATTATAAATATATATATTTAGCAAAACACATTGCAGATAGATAGATAGATAGATATCAAGGAAGGACGCAGGAGACAGCAGGTGAGTAAATGTTCTTCGTTTTAATAAATCAAATTCGAAGACAGAATACACAACATAAAATGACGAGTCAACGGACAAAGACTCAGGGAGAACTCAGGACTTATAAACACATGGGAAGTAATTAAGGAAAACTAAAACAGGTGCTAGGAATAATCAAATCAACTTAACAAGAACAGGAAAATAACCAAAATAAGGAAACTCAGGAAGGACAGGGGAAAAACAAAGAACAATGAGTCTAGAACCCTGACAGTATGTTACGATAAATATTAACTCTATCTGCCATGTGCCTAATGCTACTTTATCTTTTTACATGTCCTTATTTGTATAATTGCAATAGGGTTTTTTTTTTTTTTGTTTATATATATGTGTATATATATTTAAATTGCATTTATCTGTACTTTACATCCTACTGTTAGTGTTATCTGTATGCACCAAGGGTCTGAGGGTAACGCAATTTCAATTCTCTGTATGTATGTGCTGTACATGTGGCAGAATTGACAATAAAGCAGACTTTGACTTTGATTAATAAAATAAATTAGATACATTTAAAATATATATGACAAGATGTTTAATGTATTATTCTAAATATATATATTTAGCAAAACACACTGAATTTCTATTTATTTATAGATAGATAGATAGATAGATAGATAGATTAAATATGTATTTAAACACATAGCGTTTATATTTATTTTATTTATTTATTTGATTATTTATTTTTTACGTAAGGATCTTACTGACAATGACCATCAAAACACCAAGAGTGAGAGAAAGAGAGAGAGAGAGAGAAAGGGAAAGTAGGCCCGTCTGGCTGAGGGCCAGACACAGTCCCTCGATGTATTAAATATTTACAGCGCAGGTTAGTGGCTGGTGTCAGGTGATGATGGAAGGCGCTTATAATAGCAAACCTCTTTATTCCCAATCTCCGCCACTTTCAGGACAATAGCCACCAGCAAAAGTGCTTAAATATCCAATAGCACTGACAGCACGCTTTAAAATGATTTATGACTGATTGTGGTTAATGGCTGTAATTAATGTTATTACACCATTTAATGTACTTCATTCAACTGCCTCTCTCTATGGCGCTTTAGCGGTGGGAATGTTTTCTAGCCAAGTTTAGAAGTGGTTTTACATGTAACATTAACCAGCAATTCTACTCAGAAACAAATAGGTTTTTTTGCTGGTCTCAGATCTGTCTTATAAAATATATAAATACAAGATTTGAACTGAATGAAGCCGAATTAAGATCAATTTCAAGACACCATTGTCCTGGCCTTGTGAAGGCCAACAACACCCTAGAACATTCTGTTACAGCCCTGAAAAAGTTGCTAGCATGCTAATTGACTTGATTAATCAGGTACAGATTTACACTGGGCTGATCTACAGGAGGTTTGGACTAGGGACACGGAGCTGTTCTACTCACACTTCTCTCAGGTTGGGGAGATTGGAGAGGATGTCCATATCGACTGCTGCCAGCTTGTTGTGGCTCAGATTTCTGAGTGAACAGAAAGAGGGAGGGGGAAGAGAGAGAGAAATTTATTAAAACATTTTATTCAGGCACTTATAACAGTCGACAATCTCTACTCTTTCAGTAAAAAGTGGTGACGTGAAAACGATTGCATTTCTCTCGCGAGCAGACCCATTCAAGCACCCTAAATCTCTCGCCTCACTATATCTACAGCGCCAGCAGCAGCTTTCAACAACACACAGGACAGTCTATCAGTCCGGTTCATCAGTGAAACGTGTCGTATCGACACTTATGGGCCATAAATCAGGACCATCAACAGCATCCTTTAGCGGGACGTCATCTTCATTTCAGCGCGGTTCAGGCGAGCAGTCGTCCAAGGGCTTCAGACTGGGCTTGGCAGAGCGCTGGCCTCCTGCTCTCCCTGCTGAAATGTCAGAGATTGATGGCGCTGTGATCTATAGAGTTCCTGTCAGCTCTGTGGTTTCTTCCTTCGCTTCTCAGCTACTGCAAGCTCAGATTTTCCTTTTGGATGGGCAGCAACATTCATTCTGCATTGTTTATAGTATGAGTAATTGGTTTAAAAAGGGATTTACTGACTGATTTAATATTTTACAGGAGCACTTGGCAGTACTTTTTTAAAAAAAAAAAAAAATTCAATTTTTTATTATTTTTAGACATGAATGAGAAGGAAAATGATTAATGAAAATTTTCCCCCCAAAATAAACACCAAAACATGTCTGGAGCACATAAACTAACCAGTAGGTCATAACTCTGACTCAAACGTTTTTAAACATTCACATATACACTGCCGTTTAAATGTTTGGGGTCGGTAAGATTTTTTTTTTTTTTTTTTTTCCCCTCATATCTCTTATACTTACCAACAGTGTTGGGAAGGTTACTTTGGAAATGTAATAGGTTACAGATTACAAATTACCCTATTTAACATGTAATAAGTAGTGTAACTATTTCAATTACTGTATTAAAGTAATGTAACTGATTACATTTGATTACTTTTTTTATAAATTTATAATGAATGTTTTCAACAATTAATCATTTTCAAACATTTAAACCAGGCAGGGTTAACCGTACAGTAGGCCTCAACACCGATTACTGTCGGACTTTCAAAATCCTTCATCACTTGAATTAAGATTATAATCTTTTAAAGCACAGCCACCACAAAATCAGACTTCAGCACCTCTTTTTACTTTGAGATCATTCTGAGGTTAAATATATTTCAGTTTGGGAAAGAAATCAATTCAATCTGTATACCAGTCCCTCCAGGATTTTGCGATTCTGCGATCGCTGAATTTATCGCAAAATCAAGCAAACTCCGCAATTTTCGCAAGAGCTCGCAAATTTTCGTAATTGCCGCAAATTTTCCGCAGATTTTGGGCTTAGACGCGTCCCGTGACGTCATCGCAACGCGCATTCAGTCAAAGAAAGGTTGTTTCTCAGTTTGAAAAATGGAATGAACCGCCTTGCATTGTCATCATGCCTGATTTACAAGAGCTACATTGGACAAACGAACCGAAAGCGGAACGAATCCGTGCTACTATTGGTCTTAGACTGTTTATCTGCTCAGGCCGGAGCCGCGGGGTGCTCTCGATCACGTGACACCGTTATACACAGCGCTGGGAGATACAGTGAAGAAAGT
>JAFVLL020030218.1:0-10465 GCA_021397915.2 Tor tambroides | reverse complement strand
TTGTGTGTGTGTCTATATATATATATATATATATATATATATATATATATATATATGGTTAAACAATTGGCAGTTCTGCACTTCCATCGTAAGTCTATGGGGGCAACTATCACAGTGTAATAGGAAGTGTCCACCTGTAAAATCCGTTTAGAAAGCTGCTCGTTCCTGCAAACACCAGGTATTGACTTTCGGATTATCTTCAACTCCCTGACTAACAGATTCAATGACACACCCATCAGGTTCCACTTAGCAGTGTTAAACGTTTTAATCGGCAGCTCATCTGCGCTTGTAAAGAAACAACTGGATGGCTGTTCTTCCATCTGCTGAGCCGATTTTGACAGGTTTGTGGAGCTACAGCTGGCTGTAAAGAAGAGGAATTACCTAACACACTAAATAATGTGTCCGTTTCTCACTCTGAGCTGTCAACTTCAGACTGTGAAGCCGTACATATGCAAACTTGAGAAAGAACAGACGTGGACTATATTTACCATGACTGTATACCTTCTGTATTCCTTGGGATTGTATACTGAAAAAGGCATAAACAAGAAAAACGATTACTAATCTCACTCTTAGTAGCTCAATTTGTTCCTATTCAAGCGGTAAAGTTACATAAACTAGAACGCAATTTACTCTAGTACTTTATTTGGTCTGAACAGGCAAAACTGTCACAGTGCTTCTGTGGCTCGGCGGAGATAATAACACAGGGTGAGCTGCCCTCAAGGCAATCGTCTGACAGGGGTGAACACAGCAAAACTGCAGTCCTGTACCATGAGGCAATTACCTAATTACACCAAAGCAAAGTAAAAAATTGCAGGCTTTGAGAGGCTCGCCAGGGGGCACGAATACTGCCGAGAAAATCATGAACGTCATGTAGAATGCTAGTCGCTAATCTGCTTTAGCCCGTTTCCAACCTGCAAATTGTTGAGAGTGAGAGTAATGAAACCGACAATCTCCTCTTTCACACACCCATTACTGACTAATGCTCATATTAGTTTCCACTACAGAATTTTAAGGGCTGAAAAAGAGAACAAATACCGGGTTAAGCCATTTCACAATTATCTGGACTAAGATGTAATGTGTTTGCCAACAGCTCTGTCAGTCATTAGTGGGTGGGGCTAATAAAGTGGCGGGAAGAATTACAGTCATTTAAATGATTTACTGTTATACAGCCAATCAGACAAAATGCTCAGACTAGATCACCTCAGTCTTCATGTGGTCCTCACGATGTTTGGAGTACTGACCTATGCCTTGCCAGCTAAAAATGAAATGAGAGTGTTTATATAATCACCGTGTTTAATCAGATAACACTAACTTTCACACCTTCAGGCTTACCTTTGGGGCATAAATCACATGCTCGTTGTAACCGTACAGCAGGCTTAACTACAGTTCTGGTTTTCCATTGAGGCTGATTTAAAAGTCTTTAAGAATTTGGTCTTTGTTGTGGCCAAAATTGGAGTTTTGTGGCCTTTAGTCCATGTCTGTTAACTTTGAGGCAAAAAAGTTTGGGGTCAGTAGTACACAAAAATACACTATACAAAAGTTTGGGGTCAGTTACTGTTTTGTTTTTTTCCATGTAAAAACAGTAATATTAATATACTTGTAAATGTAATTTATTCTTGTGATGGCCATTGCTCCAGTCTTCAGTGTCACATGATGTTGAAAACAGTTGTTAATATTTCTGTGTAAATCATTATTTTTTCAAGATTACAAGCCTACTGATATTTCTCACCTCATCTTCCTGTTTAAACAGAAATATGTCAAAATAGCCAAAACATCAAGTTGTATCATGGGGTCTTTAATGATTTCACTTACTAGGTTTGAATGTTTCAGCATACTGAAAAAAAACAAACAATTGTTTCCTAAAATGACTGTGTGGAAAAAAGCTTAAATTCATATATAAAAAATAAAGTTTAATACAATATTGAAAATGAATACTGAAGTCTGACAGAAAATTAAAATCAGTAATGATGATTAATCTGTATGTATTCAGCTATATATTTATATAGAAATCTCTTTATATTTTATTTTATATTTCTACAGTACTGTAAACCAAGGCTAGCAATATTAACAGAAATTTGAAGAAATGAATGAAAAAAGTAGCACAAGTCAGCTAATTAAACATGACTGTATGCGTAAATATATTTGCAAAGTCAGACGACATGATCATGTTTCTATTCAACTATTTGTTTCATGCCTATTATGATTCAAACCATTAGCAAACCCACTGGTCTTTACTCTGAACTAAACAAACACCTCTTCTCTTCCTCAGAGAGTCCTGCAGGCCAACTGGACCCTTAAAGGAAACCAGAAACACTAAAAAAAACTAGTCAGCACAGTTTAAATTCCCTTTAAGGAAAGGTGAGCACAATATGCTTTTCCAGCTATCCTCTGTAAATTAATAATGCTATATTCAAGAATTATCCAATCATCCTCTATCTGCTTCAATTTCAGTGAGAACAGAGAGCTTACACACTTCTACATGCTATTCAACCATTTTATAGCCATGACAATAATGACTTCCAACCTAACCACGTTAGTACAGGCTAGTAAATTCAACTTCAACCCTAACAGCCATTGATGTCTATTTTTTCTCGTTTCCATTAAACTTGAAGGCAAACAGCCAACAGCTTCCTATGCCAGGAAACCAAGGGTACGAGAACATTCACTCCTAACAAAGGTCAAAGTCATTTAGGAAATGACCAGAGAGGGGGAAAAAAAAACACAACTGGTACAAAAAAAATTCCCAATAACATACTGAACATTTTTAATATTTTCTCTAATATAGCCACATTGATTTGAGTGTAAACAACATGGACCTGTTGACATGTCAACACCAAACTGACCTCTGACATGTGGGATCAAAAGGTATTGAAAATAACATACGCTATAGTTATCGCCGGTTATATTAACAATAAAAATGACTCTGTTATGTCTGTTTCCCTCAAGGGCCATATCGTGAGTAGGACGACAAAGAGACGACCTTTATCTATCTATCTATCTGTATCACTGATAAGCGGAGTGTGAACTTCGGTCTTTGGAAGTGTGAAATGATGTCAATGATGGAGCTTTATGATGCAGCTGGAAGACAGAAGCGTCTTTAATGCACCCTGTTTCAGAGGGCCATAAACTAGTCAAAGAATAACTCTTCTGTCACAGCACTGAGCGAAGCAAAGAGCAAGAGACCAGACGGACAGACACTTGCTTCTCCAAAAGCCGCACAGCTTGTGCTCCTTTCTCTCTGTTTCCTGCCATAAAGACCATTTACAGCCCGGCAACACCACTGATAGTGAAGCCAGGAGCTTTTGCCGACAGTCCAAACAAAGCACAGAAAAGGGAGCGAGAGTATCGAATCTAGAGTCAAGATCATGAGATAAAGATCATCAGGAAGTGAACGTTACACGGTGGGAGAGAAAGAAATTAAATATGAGGAAAAAAAGCCAACAAACAAAAGAAATCAGAGTAACATGAAGCTTAAATCCAAGACAAACCAGACGCATTTTAAAGGCAAAATAGATGACAGAAATTGGGCCCAGGAGCCGGTAAGAAAAGGGCCTTTTCTTGCCTTGGGCTTAGTCAGAACCAGAACCACAGATGCCAGGCAAAAGTCCAACGTGCTCACACTTGATTATATATACATTTGTTTCAATTGATAATTTTTAATCTTATAATGGAAACTGAAAATACGTCCTGCATAGTTACAGACCAGCTCGTGACAGATTGTTCCAGAAAACTTCAAAGTGAACAGAACAAGTGATTGTTAGATTACAGAGTTACCCTGCATATGGTTTATTATCTTAACAGAAAGGAAAACTCTGGAGTAATCGCACCACTAGTTTAGCCAGAAACATCAGAGTGGTCAACTTCAGCGGTATATTCATCATATACTGTATAAAGTATAAATTAATTTATAAAATTAATTTTGTGGGACTGTATGACCAGCAGAGTCAAATTTACATACCAGGGAATAATTCAAACACAGCAAAGATACTGTATATAGGGCTTTTTGCCATTCATCTAAATAGAAAAGAAAGAAATAAAAATAAAATTATATGCACATTTGCATACACTCAATTGTAACCAAATATATCAGACTATAATAGTAGTATTATATTTAGTCTATATGCATTCAATAATTATAAAAAGTATTATTACTGTATAATTACTATTATTGTTAATATAGACCAGGGTTATTATAGTTAACTAAAAATAAAAACATAAAAATGAACATTAATTGAAATAAAACATAACATTTAACTTATTTTATTTCAGCTAGTTGCCAAAGCTTTCATTTAGTTTAACCTGATGTACTAAAATAAAAATGTATAAAAACTATATGGACATACTAAATAATAATAATAAAAATGACAAAAACATACAGCAAAATGACTACAAATTTAAATAAAATTAAAATGAAATTTTTATTATTAGTAGTAGTAATAGTAGTAGTACTAGTATAAGACAGCAGAATCGCTGTTAAACATGGGAAAAGTGTGCTGATAAACTGGTTTTATGGATACTGATTAGCTAAAAAAAAAAATGGAGAAAAGAAAAAAAAAACAGAAATAAGCAGAAGTGAATTTGCATTAATGTTCCTGATCACAAAAATTACTGATCAACAGAAAACGCATATCAACCTATGCACCTGTACACTATGGTTTAATGCCATAAAACTTCTGGAAACTATAAGCAGTATGGAGTTAAGGGGTAGTTTGTCAGTAACGCTTTCACAGAATGTTAAATGGTGATTTCAGTCTCCAGACCAAATGTGCTGGGGGTGCTCTATAAGGCCTGTTACTCTCCAATTCTCTCACCCCTCCCCTTTCTTTCACTCTTTTTTATGTCTTTTCCAGATCTCCAAACTCTTACCAGATGTACAGAATTCACAGATGAGTCATCCATCACTTTGTAGACACTTAAACAAAGGAGGGGAGAGAAGGTGGTGCTCAAATGTGTCTCAACAGAAAGACAATCTGGAATATTTGTTTGATCCTTTTGGAATTTCGATTCTGGTACTAGTGTGGCTGCCATTCCCCTAACCGAGACATAACAACACTCGTCTACATCTAAACTAGTCAAAATAGCAAACACCAGCATTTTATGAAGATATCTGCTCTGTCAGCTCACCATTAAATGACTAGTTTCATGTTTTATACGCATTAACAGACAAAAACTTGCATTTTAGCTGACTGGAAAAGGGCATAAATCAATGGATAAAAAGTCCTTGAACGCATGGAAACTCCTCAAAAGCAGTGCTAACGGAAGGTGCCGTTAACCTAAGCTAAACACGGCAAGGCACTCCTTTAACTCACAATTCGATAACTCAAACAAACTCCACTCCAGGCTACCGCACACACCTGGAGCAAACCAGTTCAGCTTTTACATGTGTTATGCGTTATGCTGTCAAAAATCTAGAAAGCAAGTTGCTGTTTTTGAGCATGACCCAAATCTACAGCAACGGGATTAATAAAGCATAATGCTCAGATAACGAAATGAACAAGCATCAGAACGAGTTTGACTGCTAATGACATACTGCTGACTGGTTTCCACACGTTGAAAGAATAAACAATGGGTCGGAGAAGCAGATCAAGATCTAAAAATTTCGTCAATGGAAAGCAATGGACCTTGACATTGAACTAACTCTTGTAGCCTGGCCAAAGAAGCACCGCACCCTTCACTTTCAAGTTTACACAGCGGCTCCACAACAGGTGACAGGGACCGTAAATAAAAGACCGTCCCCCACAATGCATAAAAAAACCACATCACGGTGGTGAGAAAAATCTGGCGGGCTGTTTACCAACCCTAAAGGGTGACCAAACTACACTCACACATGTGGCAACCCAGGCTGCACATACAAACCAACCACCACCCCCTCTGCTTTCAAAACAATCAAGAGGGCCACCAAAGGGTCATTGTAGTTTACTTTGAGAAGTAAGACTCATACAGCTCAAGCCAAACTGTTTCCATCACCTCGGTCTTCACAGCACACTGAATAAACAGACAAAATCAAATAGCTATTTAATCAAAAACGGATCTCATTTACCCTGAATTTTAAAGGGTCAGTCCTGATGGATGAGAGACGCCAAAGACATACATAAATTTCCATAATCAAAACCAAAATTGCTTAATTATTTTGCCATTTCTATACTTCAGATGGATCTGATGCAGGAAACATTGAAATAATTTAATTCACAAGGAATTCAGACAACTTTTTCAAATTCGCAGATGGAGAGTTTGGAGGACTGTGTCATGCATCAGTGAAGCCAGTAAGATTACTCATAACATTCATCAGTTAATTCCACTGTCTCCTCCGCACTCAGGTTAAAGGGATAGTTCAAAATGTCATCATTTATTCACCCTCATATGTTTCCAAAGCTGTATGACTTACTTTCTTCAGTGGAACATAAAATGAGATATTTTGAGAAAGGTGTCAGTGTCCATACGATGGAAGTCAATTTGGTTACCCACATTCTTCAAAATATCTTCTTGTGTTCCACAAAAGAAAGAACGATAGGTTTGGAATGACATAAAGATGAGTAAATGATGACAGGCAGCATTCATTTTTGGGTGAACTATTCCTTTAACCCTCGCCACGAATAGCTCCATCAGTCTTTATCTTAATAGAGTCTTAAGGCCCATATCTCAAAGTTAACTTGAATCCACAAAGGACCGTGTGCGAGTTGACGATGCCAACACCTCGCTGCTTCCTACTCGCCATCAAAGTCTCTGCGAGCCATGGGGGAACCATTAAATGAAAGAAAGAAAAAATGGGCAGTATGGAGAAACTATTTGGACAACTGGAAGGTATTAGGCTTGGTTTTATACTCAGGCCATGTCCACAGGGTTTTTCCAACCAAAGCTTTTTCTTCTCTTGATTGATATATTGCAGACGGACAACCCAAAAAAATATCTCTGGCCTATAACTTTAAAATCTAGCTTCTGTTGGATCTGTCAACATGAAAGCAGACGATAAAGGGACATTATGATGCTGGAACATGCCTTTCAGTTCATGGAAATGCTAAAACGCGATTTGACATACCTTGGGCGAGTTTGTGCAACGTGGGTACGCAAGCAACAGGTTTGGATGTCACGAGCACAAGTGCTTTGACTGCTTGTCAACTGCCAGAGAGGCGTACAAAAGCGCTGAACATGAAGTGAGACGTGAATAGGGATAGTTGTAGGGATTAATGAGAATAAATAATCAGCATTTATGACAGACCACAGTTGCCTTAAGCTTTTGAGAGACAAAGAACCATTGGTTAACAACAAGGAGCCAGTTGTTTTGGGTTAATGCTGTTGCTATCAATGAGGTTTGAATATTAAAAGCGGTTACGCTTTAATGACCATATATAACGAAAGTCAGGAGGAAATGTATATCACCTGTTGGGCGGTTGCACCCTACCAATAAAGACATTGTCCTTCTGTCAAATACTAGTTTGAAACAAGACACTGAAATGGTTTAATATACCAATTTAACAGTGTAATATGGAATAAATCAATTATTTATTGCTACTTTGTGCTTAATCTGTCACAAACACAACCCCGATTTCCCTGCATTTGAACTTGATCGTTAGCTGAAACAACAATAAAGTCAACATGAAAATGGATTTTTTCCCCATTTACTGTTTGAATACACATTCCTGGTCTTATTGTTAATTATTTATTCTACTTTACTTTTTCGCTGATGTAAACACACTCTCTTATTTCAACCCCTTTTCTCCAACCACCTGTCATATAGAGACCACTTTTCACCATCCAATCCAATAAACAAGTCCAATCTCCCAGTTTTTTTCTCATTGAATATCCTGAAATACGTCATATTAGCTTCCGACCAAAATCTCCTATATGCATTTAAATGGTATAGTCAAGGGCCAGAGACTAAAGCACTCAGGCAGACCAGGTCAAATTACTCAGCAGTAGGTTAGACAGTCCTTGAGGCAGAACATCAACAGAGCTCCCTGCCCAATCATTCCCATCTAAAGCCTGATATCATGTGTAATGAATGTTTCACGGTCCTTTCAGACAAAGAACGATTATGTCAACCACCCAATAAGCTTCTTGTCTTCAAAAAGTTATCTCTGGGTTTGTGTCTTCATATATTTCAAATAAAGCCCAACGAAGTACCGAACGACCAGGTCTGACTAAAATTTGGCAAATCGGATCATATAAAATGATAAACAGATAGCTCATGACTTCAGTTGATGCTTCCGCGTTGCAACTTGTGTGTGATAACCATCTTTTAAACCTGACAAGAAGAGTAAGGAAGCTGCTTTTGTGAAATCAACAAACAAAACGGGTATCTCTGCAGTGATGAAACATGCAGTAAAGGTGTTAAAGATAATACTGGGCAGTAAAATCGTTCCCTTTGAAAATGATGATTGTGATCTTGAACACACAGGCAGATAACACCTTAGAAACTTTGTCTAGGCCACACAGATACATTACATCAAAACCTAACGCCCAAAAAGACGTCTATAAAAGTGATGTCATGTTTGAGGAGAAATGTTAAGAAAATAAGGTTATTAAAATGGCTTTTTACTTTTTGTGTGTGATGTTTTCCGAATTTTTACTTATATATATATATATATATATATATATATATATGGGAGATTATACAATGTCAGATAACTACAAAAATAACAACTGCCACTGTTCTCAGTTTTTATTACAAGACTTAACTAGATCTACCATCCTAGTATAGGGCACTTATGAAGAAAATAGCAAGTCATAATCTATAAACCAAACCAAATATATTGTGAAAACCACTAAACAACTACATTATTATTGTTATACCACAGTTTATGTAAAGTTCCTGTGCAAAAGTATAACTGAAGGTGAGCGATTTTTTTTTTTATTATGAGCTTCATCCTTTGTTTTTAGCACTCTAGTCTAAAGATATTCATAAATATGAGGTTTTAAGGACCAAAATTACCTTCCAGCAAATAAACAACTGTGATCGTTGTTTCATGACTTTGACTTGTATCAGCAGGCCTCCTAAAACTGTCTGTCAGTGTTTCCAAACTTATGACAGTAACTAGCATGCCATAACCCAGCAGGTCACAACCAGGCCTGAGACTACTTATAACAAATACCCTTTCATGATTTTAATGGAAAGAGAAACTTTTGTCAGGGCTTTAAAGTAATTTTAAATAAGTGTAAAGTATTATATAGGACATGACACTTGTTATTTTGTGACTTTTGAGTCATTTTCTTCCCTGGACAACTTTAGTTAAGAGTGTTAAAGAACTTAAAGCATGATATTTTGAAGAGAATAATGTTTTAAATGTATATTTCGTTCGGGCTGGACAGTTTTGTGTACTTACAGATGCACAGTCCTCTTAGGCAAGTCTTGAGGGACATCAGTAATGTCTGAATGACTGCAGTCGGTCGTATCAAGCGTACACGTACAGTTTTGAGGACACGGTGCGCTATAATTGATTAACAGTCCCAGCGTCAAAAGCCAATAAAACACATGATATGAAAGTGATCCCATCTGTCCCAGCCACGCCGCCATTTTGTATCCAGTTGTCTCAGCGCTTAACGACTGATCTCTCTCATCCACAAACGGACAGCTCGAACCTATTGAGTTTCTCAGAGTCCGAGTAATTCGCCTTCATTAAGTTGTTTGTTTACCCAACGGTAATATCAAATTATACTGCCTTGCTTTTGGGCAATGCATGAGTCCTGCACCTGAAAACGGTCCACAGTAAAATTTTAACTCCCCTGCTCCACCACGCAAGTAAATCAAAGGTGAATCACGACGAGGCAATACAAGAAACTTGTCCAGAAGCCAAAACTAAATGCAGTTGTCCTTAAAAGGTTGAAAAGGGGGTCTGGATGGGAGATAGACAGGCGCTTTGTTTTGGCAAGAGAGATCCACTGGATCAAATCTACGTTAGTTTGAAGAGTTTGAATCGCCAACGATGTTTCTCAAGTTCTTATAATGTTTTGATCCCAAGCGATTCGGTGTTATGAAAAGTAAAAACATAGTAGATCGTGTCCATGAACTCCATACAAGCGTGTTGAAAGAAAATCTGGGATCGTCGGCGCTTTAAAGAAACTTTTCCTCAGGAAAATCCGCACTCGTTAAAAAAAGTTTGAGACTCTCCCCTCTTCACGGACTTGATATAAAGTTTCCGAACTGCGAATGCAGGCGTTTGGATCACATAAGTGAATAATAATAAACCACTTCTCAAGCGAAACAGTTCCAGTAAAGCCGTCCGACTGTTGTGAACTTTGCGGCTCGCGTTCGTTCCCTCTCTCTCTCCCTCCAGCAACCCTGAGCGCGGTTTAAAGGAACTGGGAAGCTTTTATCTTGATCTTGTTGTACGGTCCGAAAACTCCGATATTTCACTAATTCACCTCGCACCTCTGACCGTTTCAACCGCTTGTTTTTCCCCCTCCCGGACTTTACTTTCTTTTTATCCAGACGTTCTTTCGTCCCACGTTGGATACATCGGGAGTGATA